>PISX010017301.1:0-28904 GCA_004024625.1 Mellivora capensis | reverse complement strand
AGCCATCTTAGACCATGAAGACAAGCGTTCTAGTGAGGCAGGGGCAGAAAGCTTGAAGAGCCTGTGTTCCTGATGATATCTTGGAGTCTCCATACTAATTCCAGACTGGATTTGTGAATATATGTATATGTGTGATGATAAAACCTTATTTTTTTAAAGTTTATTTTAAAAAATAATTTCTACACAGTGTGGGGCTCAGACTCACATGTTCTGATTGAGCTAGCCAGGCACCCCAAGACTTATTCATTGTTAATTTGGATTTTCTTTCTTTCTTTCTTTTTTAAAGGTTTTATTTATTTGACAGAGAGAGCACAAGCAGGGGGAGTGGGAGGCAGAGGGAGAAGCAGAAGCAGACTCACTGCTAACCTGGGAGCCTGCTGTGGGGATCAATCCCAGGACCCTGTGGTCATGACCTGAGCCAAAGGCAGGTGCTTTACTGACTGAGCCACCCAGGTGCCCCTAATTTGGATTTTCTCTTACATGCAGCTGATATTAATCCTAACTGATTCAGTATCTAATTCAAACTCAGCACATAGATCTAGATCTGATTTGATTTTTGCATGTATTTCAAATTTATTATTTAATTATTTACAGTCCCATGTAAATCCTGTAATAGGTCAGAATGAAAGCAATATTTATGTTAGAACCCTTAGGATTGTGGGGGTGCCTGGCTGGCTCAGTGGGAAGAGCATGCAACTCTCGATCTCGGTGTCATTAGTTCAAGCCCCACATTGGGTGTAGAGATTACTAAAAAAATAAACTTAAAAAGAAAGAACCCTTGGAATTGCAATACAGTCAGGATTAATATATAGTTGGTGTTGACATGTGTAGTTATGCTGGTTATTTAATGGCTATCTCCAGTGATGAATGAGAAGGGTCCGTGCCATTTTAGTTGTTAAGTATTTTGAAAATCACCACAAATAAGAATTGCATTCACTGATATACATATTAAACAAATAGCTATGGAATGTATTGTGTTAAGTGTTGATGAAATAGAGAATGAAATTGGACACAGACCCTGTCTACTTACACACCAATGGAGGCTACTGGCATTAATCAAAACAGTTGCGTGTATATACATATGATTATATGTCATGACAAATGAGAGGTAGAAGGATGAGAAAAATGCTCTGAGAGTACATATTTGTAAGAGTGGAAAGCTTAAAGATTAGGGATTCCTTGTCAGAAGGTCAGGGACAGCCTGAGGAGACTGAGATCTGAAAGTTGGGAAGAGTTAAAAAGGTAAAGGGAAGAGCAGACACAAAAGCCCTGCGGTGAGAGGGATATTGGTGTGAGGGATGAACACATGTTCAGTGTGGCCTGAGCAGAGAGAACAAAGCACAAGATGAGGTCCATGAGGCAGGGAGAAGCTAGATGCCTGGCCATACAAGCCATATTAAAGAGTTCCATAGGGATCATAATTACTGAGATATTTTCCAAGTTTTTGCTATTTCAGTGTTACAATCAATATCTTGATATATATAACTTTCTTCCATGGCATGACAGCTGTGCAGACATATGTCAGGAGAAGGTACCGATGGAGGAAAAATCAAACGCAGACACTCTCTGGGTGAATTAAATAGGGTTTCTGTCCTGTGGGCATTCTCCTTTCCAGAACCTGCTGTCTCTCAGTATAGTCATATCTCCTCCTTCTGGAACTCCCAGTCCATTAGGCAGGTACAGACCTGTACATCTCAAGATTGTGAATGGTTTCAAGTCTTTTTGTGTTTAGGAATGCTGAACCATAAAAGGTGAGGTTATGAGGGATGCCTGCCTGGCTCAGTTGGTGGTGCGTGCAACCTTTTTTTTTAATGTATTTATTTGATAGAGAGAGAGCGCGCACAAGCAGGGGGAGTGGCAGAGGCAGAGGGAGAAACAGGCTCTCCACTGAGCTGGGAGCCCAATGCAGCGCTCGACCCCGGACTCTGGGATCATGACCTGAGGCAAAGGCAGCTGCTTAACCAACAGAGCCACCCAGGTGCCCCTCATTAAACTTGGAGTTAAATAATATATACTAGTACTTTGGGGCTCCACTTAAGTACGCTCAGCACAAATAGTCTTCATTCATTACCCTCTCTGACCTCAGGTCAATACAGCTGGTCCAAAATATTCCTGAATAAAAAGCTGGGTACCCAGAATAAGGCTCAGTTCCTGGAGCTCGTGGATCATTCAACAGATTCTTAGATGAGATGAATGGCCTACTGGGAAGGATCTAGGGTCAAACCTAGAATCATCTCTCATCATCTCTATTCTCAAGAAATGTTTCCCACAACCTTTGCCCATTTCTACAGAAACTGCTAACACATGCTAGCAACCACGTGGTCCTCAGTTCTCCACATACTTCCCACATATGTAGCTCGCTTTACAGATAAATTGGACAGTACTAGTTTAGACCTTTGACTTGGTTGGCTTACTGACCCCTAACTTGAAAACAAATTTACCATTGACCACCAGGTGGCACCCTGTCCCAAAGCACAGTATACCATATTTAGGGTAAGCATTTGAAGACAAGCTTTCCTTGATTATGTCTGATCGGACCTCCCTCAGGAGTGTCAAGTTTACACATTGTGGATTCAGTTCCGATATGAATCAATCAATTAATTAATAAGATTTTATTTATTTATTAAGATTTTATTTATTTGAGAGAGAGAGAGAGAGAGCATGAGCAGGGCAGAGGGGCAGAGGGAGGGGAAGAAGCAGACTCCCCGCCCAGGAGGGAACCTGACACAGTGTTCAATCCCAGGACCCCAGAATCATGACTGGAGTGAAGGCAGATGCCTAACTGACTGAGCCACCCAGGTACCCTCCAATATGAATTTTAAAAAACCTTTAAACAAGTAACCATATAGTGGAACTGGTTGTGGTCTCTCACTCTGTTTCTACCCTGTTCATTCCGTATTTATTGTCTACCATGAATTAGCCACTTCCTTTCTGTAGAAATGAGTCTGATGACTTCTTTTTTTTTCTTGTGATTTACTTCTGTCTGGACTACCAGATATCTCTGACCATGCCAATCTCATGAGTCTCCTCCTTAGTTCAGCTGATTTGGTGTCAGAACTTTGCCAACAGGGAGTAACCTTCCACCTTTGCCCTTTCATTTATCAGTATAACAGAAGGAAGACCTCAGATCCTTTCCCTTAAGTACAAGGAGGCCAATGCCAAGCTATGCAAGAGGAAATAAATCAAGATACCTTCTTTTTGTAGGTAACTTGATTGTTCTGGTTCTTTGTTGCTTTTTCACTTCCTTAGATGATTGTAGCCATATTTCATAGGCCCTGCAAGGACCTGAACCTTGCTCAGTGGCACTGAATGCTGGGAAATCTGACCTAAGTGTCAGAGTTCCAAGAAATGATGGTGGAATGGATTTTGGGGTGGGCAGCCTTGAGGGAAAGGGTACATATGGGAGAAGGAATTCTCATAGGAATCTTCAGAAATCTGGAATAAATCTTATTCCTTTCCTTTACTGTGTATCTTTGAAAAGCTGATTCTATAATCTGAAAAAAAATAATTTTTTTGAAAAAAATAATTTTTATAGACACTGATGCCCCTGAAATCAGATCTTACTGTTAAAACTTATGTGTAAGTCATTTATTTGGGCATGTGATCCTAGGTGACTTGAGTAAAAACAGGGATGGAGGAAAAGCCAATATCTATGCTCATGTGTGTATGTTGGGCTTGGGAACCAGGCTGACAGGACCATTCTGTGCAAGGTCCCTTCTCCTCCCAGCCCTGGCAATGTAGTTGAGATTTCTCTAGCTTTCTCTTCAGAAGGAATATGTGCATTTGTATAGATTATGGCTTGGAATTAGGCAGATGCGGGTACCCCCCGGTAGCCCCCTCCATGAAACAGCCTCAAGATACACGGTCCTAAAAAAAAAAAAAGATACACAGTCCTGTTCAAGGACCCTGGGGGCCTTGACCCATGCAGCTTGCACGAACACACTATGTTGTCCTCCATCAGTCTGGCAAGGGAGCCAGGACCCTAATACCTGTGTACCTGGTATCAGTTGAGTACCATTCGCCTGCCTCTAGGGCAAAGAAAGTCCATCCCACAAAAATCTTTCTAAGGCAGCGTCCTTCATCTGGTGACAGTGCCATTTGGACTGGCTACCTGATGAAGTCCCATGCTTTCCAGTAATCAAGGCTGCTGGGTGTTTCTCATGGGAGACTATCCCTGCGGCCTCTCAGCACCTGTCTTGGCGAGGCAGTCTGAATTCTCCAGCTTTATCATAAGGGGGAATAAGTATGTACACTTGTGGATGTTAGACCTTGGAAAGAAGTTAAGATGCCTTGTACCCCAACAGCTCATCTTGTGATCAGCCTATCTGATGGCAGGTCCCTGGCTACCCTGACTTGCCATGCTCCTGAATGAGCATTATGGCTTTTGATACTCTAGGATGGGTGGTGAAGAACCCATAGGCCTGAAGAGATCCTTTGGTCTGGAAACACCTGCATAGTCCTGGGCAGAGGGATCCCACCCTGAGTTTCTTTATCAGGCAGAAGCTTAAAACTGGTGACCTACAGTCCCCAGGTAGACTAGCTGCCAGATGGGGGAATATGCTTCACAAGGAATAGCCTCCTAGAAAGGCTATTCAGTGGGTTGCCATACAGCCTGAGCTCCCAAATCCTGGTGATGCCTAGTACCACCAACCTTGAGGGACGAAGTTGCAAGCCAAGCCAGTTAGGATCACCAGGGACCCAAACAGAGTAAGTGTCTAAAGAGATCAGGTCATGAGAACAGGCTGTTCAACAGAAAAACCTGTGCCTCCTTCCAAGCCCTAAGCAGCACAAATGAACATATGTATTCCTTCCACAAGGAAAGTAGGAGGAGTCTGGACTGCCTTGACAAGATGGCACTCCCTAGTAGGGACGGGGCTCTCTCATAAGAGGAACCACAGACATTGACAGCTGGTGGAGTGAGAAATTCATCAGGAGGCTGGGCCCAAAGGACGGCAACTGACACCTGCTAAGAGAGGCCAAGTCAGAAAAAGCTTCAGGGGTGGGCTCCCTCTGTCTGGGGACCTAGGCAGGGGGTGTGGGACTGGCCACAGCCCCTCAGGTCTCAAGGGCAGGTCAGAGCTAGGAGGCTGAGGCAGTGCGTATTACTCAAGCTTGGGCTGCCAGGTCAGGGTTGGGGGTGGGGCTGGAATGCAATCAGGCTCTGGAGAGGATGGTTCCAGGAGCAGGCTGTTGGGGGTACATGCATCTGCCTCCTTCTAAGCCCCAACCTACACAAGCTCACGTCCATTTTCCTTCTGAAGGGGAAGCTCGAGGAGTGTGGACTGCCTTGCACAGCTGGGGACGGTCGGGCTACCGGGGCTCCTCCTACAAGGGACACCTGGGAGGGGTGATCGCTGGGAAGCCCGGGACCCCATCAGACGGTCAGTGAAATGGGGGCACTCTCAAGCTGCCACCTCAGAAATATGTTTGGTTGTGGGCTCCTCTGCTCTGAGCCCCAGCAGGTGGTTCGGGAACCAATGAACTACTCAGGCTCCGGGTTACGGGCAGCACCGACGGCTGGCGTGATGCATACTGTGCATGTGCCAGTCTTGCCTGGCCCAGTAGTGGGAGTCTGGGACGAGGCCCATGTGGAACAGGGCAGGTGGTTTTGGCTGCCCAGTGGGGAGGGGCCGCTGGTGATGCTTTCTGACAGCTGCCTAATTCCAAGGCCCGACCTGCACAAATGCGTGTATTTGTCATGGCTGGACTGTCTTACCAGGCGCTTGGCAGGCTGCCGGGCCTCCTCCAACAAGAGACACCTGGGAGCCTGGATGGCTGCGGCTGCGAGCTCACCAGGCAGCTAGTCCAAATGGGCTCGGGACTGATTCTGGCCGCTTGAAAAACCGCACCTTCGGTAAGAGCTTCAGGGCTGAGCTGCCTCCAGCCAGGAGCCTAGCAGAGGTGCAGACTGGCGACAGCCCCTAAAGCCTGGGTGGGGCGGGGGTGGGCCCTGCGGGGCAGGACGTGGGCCTACTGCGCATTCGAGAGCTGCGCCGCTTGGAGGAGGTGGGCAACTGACCATGCCCCTGAGTGGAGAACTGTCAGCTATGAAGTCCTTTGCCAGCCTGGGGCTGAGGCCACTGGCTGTGGTATCCTCCGCTGAGAGACATCTGCGAGCTATTATGGCTGAAGGGGTCTGGGCTCTTATCAGACAGCTAGCCTAGATGGACACTGACTTTTGTCACCTTAGCCTTTGCCTCAGAAATATCTGGCTTGGGCACAATTCACTCACTAGCCAAAGCAAGTGGTTCCTCCAGAGGGGCTCCGGCTTCTAGGCCTGGAGTGGCCCCGGCTACCCCAAGGAAGGCATGCGCAGTGCGCTGTATGACTGCCAAGCTGTGCAGTTCAGAATTCTTGGGGCCGGAGCCCAACTGCCTACTTTAAGGCCTTCACCTACACAAAAAAGCATCCGCATTTCTGGGAGGTTAAGCTGGAGGACTATGGGCTGTGTTGCCCAGAAGTGGCCTGATGGGCTTCGTGGGCATTGCTCAGTAACAGACACTTGGGAGCCTTGAATGGCGGTAAGCACAGGACCCCAACAGGCAGTTGGGCGAAATAGGGACTGGGTGGCTTCAGTTGAATGGCGTCACCTCACAAAGAGCTTAACTGTTGCTTTGGATGCCCTACGGCTTAGGCAGGGTGTGCCCTAAGGCCCCTGCGCCTCAGGCCCAGACGGCCCCAGCTGCTTGAGGTACGCTGAAGTGGAGTGGGGTGCCTAGTGCTAGCCAAGTGGCTGTAGGGAGGCCATCGGTGAGGCTTGGCGGGGTGAGGGGGTTGGGGGTGTGCGACCCTGTCTCTGCCTGCTCCCCGCCTAGCCTAAACAAGCGCACACCTTCCCCTCTGAAGGCCGGGCTTGAGGCGAATGGTCATTTTTGCCAGAGTGGGGGTTGGGGAGGGTGGCTCATGGCTGGGATGTCCTCCAGTAAGGGACCCTGTTTGCCTTGATGGCTGGAGAAGCCGGAGATTCTGTCAGGCGGCTTGTCCACTGGGTATGCAGACTGGCAGGCGCTGTTTAACACCTCAGGCTCAGAAAAGTTTTTTTGTGGGAGGTCTCCTACCTTCGTGAAGGTTATTCGGGTAGTTTGGGGTTGCACCGATGCTCCATGGGCCTGGAGGGCTCCCCTGCCCGGCTGCACCCCGCTGGCTAGGCTGTGTGCACACGGTGCAAGGAGGAGATGCACACGTCAGTGGGTCCGTGGATCTGAAGCAGGCAGCTGTAGGCGAGGCTGTGTCAGAAAGAGGCCTACCATGGATACGTGGCATCCTCATAATTCCAAGCCACAAGTCACACGAAGGAGTATATTCTCTCTGAAGGCAGAGGTGTAGGAATTTGGACCTGCTGGGTACGTGTCCTTTGGGATGGTCAGGCTCCACTCCAAAAAGGGAAACCTGGGAAGCTCGATTGCTTCCCAGGAGAAGTCCAGGACTGCTGCACAAAGTACACCTGGGGACTGGCCTCTACCCATTTCAGGGGCTGCCTCCAAGGGAATTTCAGGGGTGGGCCCCTTCCATGCCTGTAGGCAATGCAGGCAATTAGGGATGGACCCCAGCTCCATGGGCAGTTGACAGGCTGTGTCCTGCTCAGATGTGAGCCTCCTAGGTCAAGGTAGCCTGGAACAGGGGGCCATGTTGGATAAGGGTGGGTCACAGTAGCAGACTCTTGGGGATACCTGGCGTCTGCCTAAACCCAGCCCCAGAGTGTACACATGCACATGATCCCCCTGACATATGCTTGGTTTGGGGGGCAAATAATGCTCAGACTGATTATGTCTTTGCCAACACTGTCTCTTTAGTGCTGGTTCCCTGTGTAGATTTCTCCAACCAACAGCATATAGGATCATGTTTTAAATTGACAGGATTACAGGGCTGCCTGGGTGGCTCAGATGGTTCAGCATCTGCCTTTGGTTCAGGTTGTGATCCTGGGGTCCTGGGATCGAGGTCCCTGCTCAGCCGGGAGTCTGCTTCTCCCTTTCCCTCTGCCTCTCCTCCTGCTTGTGGGTGCACTCTCTCTCTCTCTCAAATGAATGAATAAAATCTTAAAAAAAATAAATTGACCATTACAGAAGTAACATAGCTCCACGTTAGATCAACCCCATTAATCACACTATTGTCCAGGTAAGGGGAGAAGAAAGGAATAAAGTTCAAATTAATTTGAGCTTATTTTTATAAGTAGGTAATTGGAGAGACATCTGAGCCAATTGAGTTCTCATCTCCACCTGCCAGGGCAGGAGTAAAAGTTCAGGAATACTAGAACACCTTTCAGGGAAGGAGGGTGCTGGTGTTGATGGGCGAGATGTACTTTGCTGAGGGGCCTTTGCATGGCTACCACTGCCTGGAAAGTGTCTCCTTTGCTGCAGCAGCAGTGAATTTCTCCAAGGTGTTTGGAAAGATACTTTAGATGAGCAAAGTGGAACCTTGCCTTGCCAGTCAGAGCACTCTCGGAGAGTTCTTATAGCTCCTAGGATTCATGTTCTAAATGTCCCTTTGTCTGTCTAGTGGCATCTTCCTATGTTTCCACTGGTGAACCCCCATGGGGTCCCTCTGCCGCAGAGCTACTACTGAGTTCTCATGGGTGAGAACAGAAGAGACAATGACATCCTGACACGACTCACTTCTTTCTTACACCAAAACAACTTTATTACGAAAAACGACTTTTTTGTGGCACCTGGGTGGCTCAGTTGGTTAAGCATCTGCCTTCGATGCGGGTCCTGGTCCCAGGGTCCTGAGATCGAGCCCTCATCAGGCTTCCTGCTCAGCAGGGAGCCTGCTTCTCCCTCTCTCTCTGCAGCTCCCCCAGCCTGGGCTCTCTCTCACTCTCCTGCTCTCTCTCGAGTAAATAAATAAAATCTTTAACCCCCCCCCCAAACACAATTTTGTCTTTGCCATAAGTGAGTGGATTTGAAATCATATCAAACCACCACAAGTCACTCAGACACTAGTGAATGCCAGGGCCGAACAAATCCAGGTTCACAAAAATACCAGCCCACCCTCTGACTCTACATCAGTTGCAATCTTAATCACTCACAATTATATTTTGTTTATCCTCCTACTTTGGTGCACATTCTTTTACGTCATACGTTAATCACCAGTGTAAGCAACCATATTCCTAATATTATCAATGTAAGCATGAAAAAGGACTCTTCGATATGGGGCCATATCCAATCACCAACTGACCAAAAGTTAAGTGCCTTAAGCCACCTTGTGCAACTTCCTTGACAATTACATTTCCAAGTAGAGCTCCCAGGGTACAAGCTTACACAGCACTATCAAGCACACATTCCTTTGCCAAAACATCAGAATCCAAGGTTTTCATTATTTTAGGTAATGCATGTTCTTTTTTTCTCTTTTCCATTCCTACAAAGTTATTTTGACCTTAGTCAAAATTAGTCTCATCTTTGAAATGTTGTTTTTAGTTTTCTAATATAAAATTTGCATTTATTAGATTAACTTTCAAAAGTCCAATATGAAATATTCCCTTGATTATTTGCCTAGTTCCTTTATCTTCTTTAACCCCAAGCAGTGTTTTTTTCCTCCTACTATCACACTCATTTCCTGTTTCAGTTTTATATGCTTTAGTTTTTTTTTTTAAAGATTTTATTTACTTATTTGACAGAGAGATCACAGTATACAGAGAGGCAGGCAGAGAGAGAGAGGGAAGCAGGCTCCCCGCTGAGCGGCGAGCCTGATGCGGGACTCGATCCCAGGACCCTGAGATCATGACTCGAGCCAAAGGCAGAAGCTTAACCCCTGAGCCACTCAGGTTCCCTATATGCTTTAGTTTTATATGCTTTATCATATTGAGTTCCTTGGTTTTTGCTTGACTATAATAGGTTAGCATGAGGCTGGCAGATGGTGTATTCTCCTCCAGTTTCCCCTATTTTGTGTAACTGTTTGGGGAAACATCAAGGCCACAGTCAGAGGTGTAGCCACGGGTGTAGCAGTAATAAAGGTATTTTGGTTCCCTTCTGCCAGCATATCCATAGGACCATGTTTTCCTTCTGTCGTGAGAGGCCTATAGGCTCCACTCTCTTAGTTGATATTGGGGAACCACAGAAGTATGGAAACCTAATGTCATATTTCCTCCTTTGGTGCCAGTAGTCCAATTCCATAATTGACCAAGGAATCACAATCTACTTTACTTCTGGCTGTGTTGTCACCTTAGATAGGTGACCAGGATTGTCCTGAGAATATAGCTATTCTCAGAATTCTCAGAAACAATGTCTCATATTCTCAGAAACAATGTCTCTCTACAGTTTGAGAAACATCTTTTATGTCATTTTTAAAGTTGTTTCCTTATTTGCATTTTCTCCTCCTGCTTTATATTGAGTTTCCATTGCTCTGTTTACTTCTGTATAAAAATCATTAATGGGTTGTAATATATTGCTGCTTTTCTTTTTTTTTTTAATTTATTTATTTGTCAGAGAGAGAGGGAGAGAGAGCGAGCAAGCACAGGCAGACAGAGCGGCAGGCAGAGGCAGAAGCAGGCTCCCTGCCAAGCAAGGAGCCCGATGGAGCCCGATGTGGGACTCGATCCCAGGATGCTGGGATCATGACCTGAGCCGAAGGCAGCCGCTTAACCAACTGAGCCACCCAGGCGTCCCTGCTGCTTTTCTTTTAAAGACAGGGAGAGAGAGAGAGGGATGGGGAGAATTAGAAGCAGGCTCCATACCCAGAAGCAGATCCTGATGTGGGACTGGATCTCATGACCCTGAGATCATGATCCTGAGATCGTGACCTGAGCCGAAATCAGGAGTCCAGCATTTAACTTACTGAGCCACCCAGGTACCCCATGTTGTTTCCTTTTTAGTGATGAGCTACTTCTACTTCCAGACTTTGAGGGGATACAAAGAAAGGCTTTCAATAATGACAACAAAGGGTGCCTGGGTGGCTCAGTGGGTTAAAGCCTCTGCCTTCTGCTCGGGTCATGATCCCAGGGTCCTGGGATCGAGCCCCGCATCGGGCTCTCTGCTCTGCGGGGAGCCTGCTTTCTTCTCTCTCTCTCTGCCTGCCTCTCTGCCTACTTGCAATCTCTGTCTGTCAAATTAAAAAAAAAATAATGACAACAAAATAATTTAGCAGTAGCTAGCATTGAGTATGTACTGTGTGCTAAGGAACCTGTCAAGTATTTAATATATTTTATTTAATTTCTGCAGTAAACCTTTGGGGTAGGTAGTATTATATATCTTTAGATGTGAAGAGTGATACTTGGAAATGTTGAATAAATGGCCCAAAGTCATACAGATAATAAATGTTGAAGTTAGAATTCAAAATTTGTCAATGAGGTTTTATACTGCATGTTTGTGTTCCCCCGAAAATTCGAACCCAAATCCCCAATGTGATGGTTTTGGAGGTGGGGCCTTTGGGAAGTAATTAGATCATGATGGGATTAGTGCCCTTATAAGAAGAGCCAGGAGAGCATTGCTTCTCTCTGCTTTCTACCACGTGAGGATACAGGGAAGGACATCTGCAAACCAGGAAGAGGGCCCTCACCTCACCAAGTACCAAATCAGCCCACACCTCTATGTTGGACTTTCCAGCCCTCAGAAACTGTGAGGAATAAATGTTTCTTGTTTAAGTCAGTCTGTGGTATTTTTGTCATAGAAGTTGGAGTAGATGAAGACATTGGGATTCTAGACATTCTTATCCACTGGATGATACCGCAAGTAAAGAAAACAGACTTAAAACAGTATGTGTGGTAAAATCCAACTTTTGTTGTTTGTATTTTTGTTGGCAGGATCTTCTTTATTCTAAACAAAACAAAAGTCAAAACAAAAAACGTTGGCAGCCACACCCAGCGGGGGTAGGGGTGGGGGAGGTGTCTGTCCATCCAGCCCCAGCCCCAGTCCGCGTGGTTTTGGCAGCAGCTAGGCCTGTGGGGTAATGGCCCTCCGGATAAAAGAGGTGTGTGCACGGGAAGGGTGCAAAAGCAGGGGGTGTGGTGGGGAAAGGGGCAGCGCAGGTAACTGGGAGCGCGGCAGGTGGGAGGCCATTGGTCTCACCACGGTGGACACCTTTGTGGGTCAGCAGGACCAGCGGCTTGGCAGTCGTGGTAAGAGTGCTGTCGACAGTCGGAGCTCCGCTGGTGCTCTTGGCACCAAGATGCGGGGTCAATTCCCCGTCCTGCCGCAGCGAGTCCCGCTCCGCAGAACCTGTGGGGCTCCCCAGTGTCAGTCCATTCACGAAAGAACTTGAGGGGTCTTTGCCAACCAGGACACCAACCTCCGCTGGCGTGATGTTGACGAAGGTCCGCCCCGACCCCCGACGGCGGTCCAGGCCGAGGGCGAATCCTCAGAGCGCGCGGTGGCCACGTCCTGACAGGTCCCTCCGGCCTGGAGGTGGGAGATGTGGGCGTTCCCACATGAGGTGAGGAGGCTTCTGCAGCCGGGCGCTGTCCTGGGCTGGGTGGTTGCGGGGCCAGGGACCTGGGGCTGGTGGGGGGGAGAGGCGGGCGCGAGAGGCGCAGAGCGGGGGGGGGGGGGGGAGTCGTGTGGCCCTCGGGACCTGGCTCTGCGGGCTGCCCAGCGGCCCTCCCACCGCCGCGGAAATCCCATTTCGGTAGGTAATAAGCTGCTCAGCAAGGTAGAATTTTGCATTTTTATTACAGAGCTAATATCATTTAAAATTGACAGCTGTCGGGTGCCGGGGTGGCTCAGTCATTAAGCATCTGCCTTGGGCTCAGGTCATGATCCCAGACTCCTGGGATCCAGCTCCGCATCAGGCTCCCTGCTTAGCGGGAGCCTGCTTCTCCCTCTCCCTCTGCTGGTCTCCCTCGTGCTCGCTTTCTCTCTCTCAAATGAAGAAATAAAGTCTTAAAAAAAAAAAAAAAAAAGATTGACAGCTATGGGCAACCCGGCTGGCTCAATGGGAAGAGCATGCAACTCCTCTCAGGGTCCTAAGTTCAATCCCCTCTACACTAGCTATAGAGATGACTAAGTTAAAAAAAATAATAAATGGACAGCTGTGTCTCTGTTAGTCGAGGTCCCCCACTTATCCTTTGTTCTGGAATTAGGTAGGAGTAAGGCAAGCAGTGGAAAGGTGTAGCAGGGCACTTTGGAATTGTGAATGCTGCCCCTCTTGTCAGATTCTTTGGGAGCAAGTCAGCCACTTTCCCAAAGACGAAGGAGACTTCTGGGAGGTCTCCTGGGAAGAAGGAAGGAAGTTCTGAGAAGGCAGGTTTTGAGACCTGGGCCGCTTTCTTCAGGAGGGTTAGTGTTATGACAGCACTTTCAACACCCTCAAGTGGCCCCGACCTGAGACGGCTGCAAGACACAAGGGCCACCCAGGAGCAATTCACCACAAAGGAGAGGGGGGCTTGGACCTAACCTTGCTGGCCCAGAGGACAGGCTTCCAGCTCAGTCTTTATAAATTTCTCTCTTGTGTGTCCTAAGAGAAAGAGTCCGTGGTGTTCGTAACGTTGGAACTGCAGACTTGTTTCAGTAACATCTCCATCTGGCGAGCGTTGGCCACATAGCCCATCTTCCGCGTTTCAGCAGTGACACCTTGTGGGGCAGAGGTCTGTGAGAATGAGCAGTTTCCCATCTTTCTCATATCATTTCGTTTTCACCTTGTTTTTTCCCCCTTCAACTTTATGGAGGTATAACTGACAAATGAGATTGCAATATATTTAAGTTGTGCAATGTGATATTTTGATATACATTGGGAAAGAATTCCCACCTTCCATCACTTTTGTGTGTGTGTGAGAACACTTAAGTTCTCTCTCAGCAAATTTCAATGACTGTAGTCCCCATGCTGTCATTAGATCCTCATACATTGTTCATCTTATAACTGAAAGTTTGTACCCTTTACCAACCTGCCCTTATTCCCCTCCCCAGCCTCTGGCTACCATTATCCTACTATGTTCCTATGAGTTTGACTTTTTTTTTTTTTTTTTCCTCTGAGGCACATATAAATGATAGAATGCAGTATTTGTCCTCCTCTGTCTGGCTTATTTCACTTAACATAATGCCTTTCCATGTTCACTCATGTTGATGCAAATGACAGGATTAACTTCTTCTTCTTTTTTTAAAGATTTTATTTATTTATTTGACAGAGATCACAAGTAGGCAGAGAGGCAGGCAGAGAGAGAGGGGGAAGCAGCCTCCCTGCTGAGCAGGTGTGGGGCTCGATCCCAGGACCCTGGGATCATGACCTGAGCCGAAGGCAGAGGCTTTAACCCACTGAGCCACCCAGGCGCCCCAGGATTAACTTCTTTTTTTTTTTTTTTAAAGATTTTATTTATTTATTTGAGAGAGAGGCAGTGAGAGAGCATGAGCGAGGAGAAGGTCAGAGGGAGAAGCAGACTCCCCGTGGAGCTGGGAGCCCAATGCGGGACTCGATTCCGGGTCTCCGGGATCATGACCTGAGCCGAAGGCAGTCGTCCAACCAACTGAGCCACCCAGGCGTCCCGGATTAACTTCTTTTTATGGCTGAACTTATTTATACATAAAATCATATTTACTGTCAGCATATACTTAGGTTGAGGCTATTGCAAATAGTTACAATGAATAGTGAGGTACAGATATCTCTTTGAGATAATTATTTTGTTACTTTGGATGTATACCCAAAAGTAGGGTTGCTGGATCATATGGTATTTCTATTTTTAATTTCTTGGCAAAACTTCATTCTGTTTTCCAGAGTGGTTTTACATTCTCACAAATGTCCAAGGGTTCCCTTTTCTCCACATCTTTGCTCGCATTTAATATTTATCTTTTTGATTATAGCTGTTCTAACAGGTGTGAGCATATAGCTCACTGTAGTTTTGATTTACATTTCCCTGATGGTTAGTGAGCTACTTTTCATGTGCCTGCTGGCCATTTGTTTATCATCTATTCAGGTCCTTTGCCTGTTTGGTTTTTTTTTTAACTGGGTTATCTGTTTTGTTTGGTTGTTTTGCTGTTGAGTTGTTGAGTTCCTTACATATTTTTGATATTAACCTCTTATTAGACATATGGTCTGTAAGTATTTTCTCTCACTCCATGGTTTCTTTTTGTTGTGTTGATGGATTTTTTCCTTGTTTTTTTTTTTTGTGCTTTTTAGTTTGATTTAGTCCCATTTTTATACTTTTGCTTTTGTTGCTTTTGCTCTAGATGTCAAGTCCAAAAAAGCATTGCCAAAACTAATGTCAAGGAGCTTATCCCCTGCATTTTCTTCTAAGAGTTCTTCTTAAATTCAAGTCTTTAATCCATGTGGAGTTGGTGTTTGGGTATAGTGTAAGATAGGGGTCCAGTTTCATCCTTTGCAGATGGATATACAATTGTTCCAACACCATTTACTAAAGGGACTATCCTTTCCTCATTGTATATTCTTGGCTCCTTTGTCAAAAATTAATTGACTAAATATGTATGGATTTATTTCTGGGCTCTGTTCTGTTCCATTGATCTACATATCTGTTTTTATGCCAATACCACACTGGTTTGATTATTACAGCTTTGTAATGTAACTTGAAAGCAGAAAGAGTGATGCCTCCAGCTTTGTTCTTTCTCCAGGTTTGTTTTTGTTTTTTGTTTTTTTTTCTTTTGGCTATTCAGGGTCTTTTGTAATTTCATATGAATTTTACGGTTGTTTTTCTATTCCTGTAAAAAATGCCATTGGAATTTTAAAAAAATATTTTATTTATTTTTTTGACAGAGATCACAAGTAGGCAGAGAGGCAGGCAGAGAGAGAGAGGAGGAAGTAGGCTCCCCGCTGAGCAGAGAGCCCGATGCAGGGCCCCATCCCAGGACCCCAAGATCATGACCTGAGCTGAAGGCAGAGGCCCAACCCACTGAGCCACCCAGGCACCCTGCCATTGGAATTTTGATAGGAATTGCATTCCATCTACAGATGGCTCTGCATGGTATGGACATTTTATTTTATTTATTTATTTAATTTAATTTAATTTATTTATTTGTCAGAGAGAGAGGGAGAGAGAGAGAGAGAGCAAGCACAGGCAGACAGAGTGGCAGGCAGAGGCAGAGGGAGAAGCAGGCTCCCTGCCGAGCAAGGAGCCCGATGTGGGACTCCATCCCAGGACCCTGGGATCATGAACTGAGCCGAAGGCAGCCGCTTAACCAACTGAGCCACTCAGGCGTCCCTATTTTATTTATTTTTTTTAAAGATTTTGTTTGAGAGAGAAAGATTGAGAGAGAGCATGAGAGGGGAGAAGGTCAGAGGGAGAAGTAGACTCCCCATGGAGCTGGGGACCCGATGTGGAACTCGATCCCCAGATTCTGGCATCATGACCTGAGCAGAAGGCAGTCGCCCAATGAACTGAGCCACCCAGGCTCCTGGTATTGATATTTTCACAATGCAACTCTTCCAATCCATTGACACAGGCTAGCTTTCCATTCTTGTGCACCTTCAGTTTCTTTCATCAGTGTTTCCTAGTTTTGAGTGTATAGATCTTTCATCTTCTTGTAAATTTATTCCTGAGTATTTTATTTTATTTTTTTAATGATTTTATTTATTTGACAGAGAGAGAGAGAGAGAGGAGCACAAGCAGGGGGAGAGGGAGAGGGAGAAAGCAGTCTCCCCGCTGAGCCAGATCAGGACCTCAGCTAAAGGCAGACGCCTAACCTACTGAGCCACCCAGGTGCCTCCAACCTGGTGCTTTTAAACTCCATAAATCAAATTTAAAAGCAAAAAACAAACTGGAGAATAAGGCTATTATCCTTATAAGTGAAGGTATTTGGGAGGTCGGAGGACCTTGACATTTACCAGACAGAGCAACTTATCTTAAACCCCTTAGTTGTACTCTGTACCCTGCTCTCACATGTGTATTCCTCTCTGGTGCTCTCATTTCTGTGTGAACACTTGTCATGTTGCTGCTGGTCACCACCTGGAACTTCTGGACATAGTAACCAGGATAGGAGGTAGCTTCTTCTTCCTGGGGTCAGCAGAGGGTTCCTTCATTTTTATTTAGTGAGAATTGGGACAAAAACTACAACATGTGATAATGCCTTTCTCTTTAGTTTAATGGAAAAGTCCTTATGAAATTCAACCCTCACTGTTATACCTACTTCCTAATTTTTCTCCCCTATTCTTAAGCACCAATCTCTCTAAACAATGCTTCCTTCTTGCCTCCCAGAGAAAGTCTTCTTCATTCTTTGGAACAACCCACCCCTTCCAATGGATTGGACTATACCCCCAGCAGCATATTCCTCAACATCTGGAGCCCGTTCTGAAGAGGGCATTTCTCCGGGGTCAATCTCAGCCTCGGGACTATTGACATTTTGGGCTAGATGAGTTTTTGTTGTGGGGCACTGTATTGTGCATTGTAGGTAGCATTACTAGCTTCTACCCACCAGATGCCAGGAGCATCCCTCCTCCACTGTCCTCCACCCCCTCAAGCCGTGAAAACCAAAAATGTCCCCAGACGTTGCCAAATGTCCTCTGGGGGACAGAATTACTTCTCACTGAGAACCACTAGACCAGTACCCTGGGGGAGAGTGTGGTGGGTAAGAACAGTAAAGTCCCCTCATAGTCCAAGTTTGGGTGGGGAACTTTGACTATCCAGACCACAAAAAGTAGGTAGATGAATCACTTTGTTCTCTTAAAGGTGCTGCAGGTTACTGTTGAATCATCAACTCCCAAAGACAAATACTAATTTTCATAGAGTGCAGCCTAATTAACAAAGTAGAATATACCTTTTCATCTGCCCTATGATTTGCAAGGCCACATCTCTCATAATGAGTTTAGTATTATACATTATTCCTTTTAATCCACCTACCTTGCTTCCAAATGTATCTTCTTTGGATCATCCCTGAGCAATATTCCTTTTAATTCCTTTATCTACTCATAGACTTGGCCCAAAGATCTGAAATTTATTATTTTTTTAAAAAAGGGACGCCTGGGTGGCTCAGTTGGTTGGACAACTGCCTTCGGCTCAGGTCATGATCCCAGAGTCCCGGGATCGAGTCCTGCATTGGGCTCCCAGCTCCACGGGGAGTCTGCTTCTCCCTCTGACCTTCTCCTCGCTCATGCTCTCTCTCACTGTCTCTCTCTCAAATAAATAAATAAAACCTTTAAAAAAAAATAAAAAATATTTTATTTGTTTGACAGACAGAGATCACAAGTAGGCAGAGAGGCAGGCAGAGAGAGAGAAGGGGAAGCAGGCTCCCTGATGAGCAGGGAGCCCAATGTGGGGCTCGATCCCAGGACTCTGAGATCATGACCTGAGCTGAAGGCAGAGGCTTTAACCCATTGAGCCACCCAGGTGCCCCAAGATTTGAAATTATTACTTGGAAATTTAATCTTGTAGCTTTTTTGTGATGGCAGTTGTTGTGTTATTTGGTCCATAGTACAAACACATTTGGTACATGGATTTTAGGTTGTCTGATACACAGTTATTAAAAAGTTTTACTTGTAGTCTTTAGTTATATTTTTTCCCCTGGAAATTTTATCTTTTAGGATTATGAAGTATTCTTAATTGTATTTAAGTCTTTTTGACTTGAATTGTCTGATGTCAAGATAACAACCTTTGCATATTTTTTTCTAAAGATTTTATTTATTTGAGAGAGTGACAGAATGAGCACAAATGGGGGTACTGCAGAGGGAGATGGAGAAGCAGACTCCTGGCTGAGCAGGGAGCCTGCCTCAGGGCTCCATCCCAGGACCTCAGGATCATGACCTGAGCTGAAGCAGATGCTTAACTGACTGAGCCACTCAGGCGCCCCAACCTTTGTATTCTTGTTTTCTCCATTCATCCAGTGTATAGTTGTCTATTCCTTTCTATTTATCCTTTCTGCACCACTTACTTTAGGTGTATTGCCTGTATGTACCACAGTGGTGGTGTGTCAGTTAATGTCTGCTGCATAGTAAACCATATCAAAACTTAGTGGTTTAGGGGCGCCTGGGTGGCTCAGCTGTTAAGCGTCTGCTTTCAGTCCGGTCATGATCCCAGGGTCCTGGGATCGAGCCCCACGTCGGGCTCCCTGCTTGGTGGGAAGCCTGCTTCTCCCTCTCACACTCTCCTTGCTTGTGTTCCTTCTCTCACTGTATTTCTCTCTGTCTAATAAATAAATAAAATCTTAAAAAAAAAAAACAACTTAGTGGTTTAGAGCATGAGTCATTTATTTAGCTCATGATTCTGTTGGTTGGGTGGTATGTGTTGTCTGGGCTGGTTCAGCCAATCTTCGATGGGCTTGCTCACGTGTCTGGTGTCAGCTGGGGTCTGGCGGGAAGCGGGATTATCTAAGATAGCCTCACTCACATGTCTGATGGCTAGCGGATTGTCGGCAGGGGCTGGGAGAATGACTGGGGATGCGTCTTTCGTAACTTGACAGGCTAGACTGCACACACAGAGGTCATAGGGTCTCGAGAGCTGCTAGAGGGGACCAGCCCTAAGGAGTGAAGTGTTCACTTGCATGACAATCGCTAATGCCCCACTGGCCAAAGCAATTGAAATCAACAACCCAGACTTAAGGGGTGGAGAAAAAGATTCCACCCCTTGATGGAAAGATCTATAATATCACACTGCAAAGCCAGAGATGAAGGGAGGGAAGAATTTGTGGCCAATTTTATAATCTATCACATTTGGGTTTTCCTTTCTGAGTCAATATAAAAATTTTTTAAAGATATTTATTTATTTGACAGAGAGAGTTCACAAGTAGGTAGAGAGAGAGAGAGAGAGAGAGAAGCAGGCTCCCCGCCGGGCAGAGAGCCCGACACGGGACTCGATCCCAGGACCCTGGGATCATGACCTGAGCCGAAGGCAGCAGCTTAGCCCACTGAGCCACCCAGGCGCCCTGAGTCAATATGAAATTTTGTCTTCTCCTTTCATTGGTTCATATAAGCCCAATTACACTTATTATAATATGATTGTTATATTTGATCTCAATTTTGTCATACCTTTCTGTGCTTTATTTGTTGAGTGTATCATTATTTTTACTTTTTTCCTCCATATGGCCTACTTGCTCTTTTTAGTTTTCTTTTGGTGTTTATGGAAAGTTTATACATATATTTTAATATTTACCTTTATACTAATGCCCTTTTTAAAAAAAATGCCCTTTTCTTATTTGGTCTCTCTTTTTCTCACTTCCTTCTGCTATTTGATTTGTTGGCTTTAAAAGACATTTGGTGATATCATTTAAATACCTTTTGATTCTCATCACCTACCTATTCACCAAATTACTTATTCTACTTTTCCTTTCTTATGTTTGCAGTCATTAATGAAATATATCCAAAAAGTAAGATAAATGAGTGGATAGATGGATAGAGTGATGACTAGATAGATGTGTGATAAATATAAGTACATATGATAATAAAATATTAATGTTAGATTCTAGGTGGTGGGCATATAGATGTTCACTTCAAAATTCTATGCTGTGTTTGAAATTTTTTTTTAACTTTTTAAAAAAAAGATTTATTTTTTATTTATTTTATTTTATTTTTTTAAAGATTTTATTTATTTATTTGACAGAGAGAGAGAGAGATCACAAGGAGGCAGGGAGGCAGGCAGAAAGAGAGGAGGAAGCAGGCTCCCCACCAAGCAGAGAGCCCAATGCAGGGCTCGATCCCAGGACCTGGGATCATGACCTGAGCCGAAGGCAGAGGCTTTAACCCACTGAGCCACCCAGGCGCCCCAAGATTTATTTATTTGAGAGAGAAAGTGCACATAGGCAGGTGTTGGGGCAGAGGGAGAGGGAGAGAAGCAAACTCCCCACTGAGCCCCATGGAGGCTCAATCCCATGGCCCTGAAATCATGATCTGAGCTAAACCGAGTGTCTGATGCTCAACAGACTGAGCCCCTCAGGTGCCCCTGAAATTTTTTTTTTAATAAATTTCTTTTTTTAAATTTTTTAAAAGATTTTATTTATTTATTTGACAGACAGAGATTACAAGTAGGCAAGAGAGGCAGGCAGGGAGAGAGAGGAGGAAGCAGGCTCTCCGCGGAGCAGAGAGCCCGATGCGGGGCTTGATCCCAGGACTCTGGGATCATGACCTGAGCTGAAAGCAGAGGCTTTAACCCACTGAGCCACCCAGGCGCCCCTGCCCCTGAAATTTTAAATTCAAATGCTGGGGTAGAAGAACATAGGAGGGACATCTGGGTGGCTCAGTCAGTTAAGCATCCGCCTTGGGCTCAGGTCAGGATCCCCACATTCTGGGATCAAGCCCAGTATTGTTGGGCTCCCTGCTCCATGGGGAGTCTGTTTGTCCCTTGCCCTCTATTACTCCTATGTTCTTGTGCTCTCTCTCTCTCTCAAATAAATAAAATCTTAAAAAAAAAAAAAAGAACATAGGAACCAGCCTGAAGGTGCTTTCATTGGTCCAATCTTAGACAAAACAGAGTTTCAAACTATATCATGATAGGAATAGATTATGATCTACTTGATAAAATAAAAATTCATGAATCTTTGATGATATAAATATATAACTGAATGAATCAATAAATACATGGGAGAAAAAAGAAAACTCTTCCTTACAAAATAATGCCAACAAATAAATACTGTTTGGAATGATGGGTAAGAACATTTCCATTTTGCAGGCACCTGGGTGGTTCAGTAGGTTAAGCTTCTGCCTTCAGCTCAGATCATGATCCCAGGGTCCTGGGATCGAGCCCTGCATCGGGCTCTATGCTCAGCGGGAAGCCTGCTTTTCCCTTTCTCTCTGCCTGTCTCTCTGCCTACTTGTGATCTCTGTCTGTCAAATAGATAAATAAAATCTTAAAAAAAAAGAACATTTCCATTTTGGAATCATCATCATAATAATAGGTTCAGGCAAGAATCATCAAAGCATGAAAAAAACAGTGGAAAAATGTTTAATGAGAAACAACATATTTATACACTCTCACAGTATATTGCCACAAATTACCTGTTAATTACAAAGAGAAATAGAAATTTTTCCAGGAAAAAAACTGGTGGACATCACCTTAAAAATTACTGTTTAGGGGCACTTGGCTGGCTCAGTTGGTAGAGCATGTGGCTCTTGATTTCAGGATTGTAGGTTTGAGCCCCAAGCTGGGTGTAGGGATTACTTAAAAATAAAATATTAAAAAAATTAATGTTTATTATGAGTGTAAATTTTGTTAATAGCATACTAGGCTATGTACTATGATTTATTTCCTTACTCGCTCAGTCTTTTTTCTTAAAATATTACTGTCATTCTTTCCTTCTTCCTGATTTTTTATATATATATATACATATATATATATATTTGAAGCCTCCATCATATAAGGTAGTATATATAATCCCATCAATCTTTTCTTCTCTCTGGACCTTCCTTCTGGAGCCCTTCATCCTTCTGCTTTAATCTGGGCTGGCTAATCTTTAGGTCTGTTGCACAGCTGCTGTTTTAGGACTTCCCTTAACTGTTCTCCTAGACCTCTTCCTATGAACTCTCCCAAACTATCCTCTGTGAGGGGGGAATCAAGACCTCTATAAATATATACAATAGATTGATAGGTTGGTTACAGAATTCTCTTGATTTAAATTTTGCTTGGCATATAGTGGGAACTCACAAACATTTGCTGAATAACTTAGTATGGCCATCCAAATTTTACTGATGCTTTGTACCAATAAAGCTTACAGGGCTTGTTTTTTAGCATGAGGTCATAAATATTAAATAAGAAAAGATAAATGAAATTACACATACTCTGCGTATACGCATAATTTTCTTACAAAGAAGCTCAAGTGTGTTTAATACGAAGAGACACTAAAAACACTTACTGACTGCTCCTTGGATCTGAAACAGAGCTAAAGTGTGCCTCAGGGAACAGACTAAAGACACATTCTCATATAGCTGTAAAAGCAAATTAACAATAAAAGTCAGGGGGAGAGGGTGAGGGCGCTCCTCTTTCAACCTGAAATACTTACACAAATATTGGATTTTAGTGAAAATAGGAGTCTTAAAACATGCCCTCAATGTTGAGATGCTCACAAGACAATTTTCAGCTCTCTAGAAATATTTATTTATTTTTTTAAAGCTTTTTTTTTTTTAAAGATTCTATTTATTTGACACACAGACAGAGATCACAAGTAGGCAGAGAAAGAGGTGAGAGCAGGCTCCCTGCCCAGCAGAGAGCCTGATGAGGGGCTCAATCCCAGGACCCCGAGATCATGACCTGAGCCGAAGGCAGAGGCTTAACCCACTGAGCCACGCAAGTGCCCCTAGAAATATTTATTTCTATCTTATAAAGCATTTAAAAAATAATTCTGGTGCTTTGTTCTTAGAAGTTATCTTACTCAAGTGAAATGACTCATTCAGGAGACACTTTGGTGGCAGGGGCAGTAGTTATTACAAAAGCTGTGAATGGTGTTAGAGAACTGGCAACTGATGGAAATAGGAGCAGTAGTATGTAAGACGAGAGTGGGCTTACCTAGGGGGTAATTCTAGATAAAAGGCTTAGTAGTTTCCCTATTTCTCTTTAAAAATTTTGGTACTTTAACAAGGAGATAGAAGAAAGAGAAATTAAGGAGTTGATCCCATTTACAATTGCACCAAAACCCATAAGATACCTAGGAATAAACCTAACCAAAGGCAAAGGATCTGTACTCAGAAAACTATAGAACACTCATGAAAGAAACTGAGAAAGACACAAAGAAATCCATGCCCATGGATTGGAAGAACAAATATTGTGAAAATGTCACGCTACCTAGAGCAATCTACACATTCAGTGCACTCCCTATCAAAATATCATCAACTTTTCAAAAAGCTGGAACAAATAATCCTACAATTTGTATGGAACCAAAAAAGACCCCAAATAGCCAAGGGAATGTTGAAAAAGAAAACCAAAACTGGTGGCATCACATTTCTGGACTTCAAGCTCTATTACAATGCTGTAATCATCAAGACAGTATGGTTCTGGCACAAAAATGGTACACATAGATCAAAGGGACAGATTAGAGAGCCCAGAAATGGATCCTCAACTATATGGCCAACTAATCTTCAACAAAACAGGAAAGAATGTCCAATGGAAAAAAGTCTCTTCAACAAATGATGTTGGTAAAACTGGACAGCCACATGCAGAAGAATGAAACTGGACCATTTCCTTGCACCACACACAAAAATAGACGCAAAATGGATGAAATACCTAAATGTGAGACAGGAATCCATCAAAATCCTTGAGGAGAACACAGGCAGCAACCTCTTTGACCTTGGCTACAGCAACTTCTTGCTAAACATGTCTCCAAAAGCAAGGGAAACAAAGGCAAAAATGAAAAATGAAAAAAAAACAAACCTCTTGGGACTTCATCAAGATAAAAATCTCTTGTACAGGAAAGGAAACAGTCAACAAAACCAAAAGACAACTGACAGAATGGGAGAAGATACTTTGCAAATGTCTGACCAGATAAAGGGCTACTATCCAAAATCTATAAAGAACTTATCAAATTCAAAACCCAAAGAATAATCCAATCAAGAAATGGGCAGAAGACATGAACAGACATTTCTGCAAAGAAGGCATACAAATGGCCAACAGACACATGAAAAAATACTCAATATCACTCATCATCAGGGAAATACAAATGAAAACCATGAGACACCTCACACCTGTCAGAATGGCTAAAATTAACAAGTCAGGAAATGACAGATGTTGGTGAGGATGTGGAGAAAGGGGAACCCTCCTACACTGTTGGTAGAAATGTGAACTGGTATAGCCTCTCAGAAAAACATATGGAGGTTCCTCAAAAAGTTGAAAATAGAGCTATTCTATGACCTAAAAATGGCAGTACTAGGTATTTACCTAAAGATACAAATGTAGTGATCTGAAGGGACATCTGCACTCCAATATTTATAGCAGCAATGTCCACAATAGCTGAACTATGGAAAGAGCCCAGGTATCCATCGACAGATGAATGGATAAAGATGATGTGGTATATATATGTACACACACAATGAAATACTGCTTAACCATCAGAAAAATGAGTGCTGGCATTTGCAATGACATGGTTGGAACTAGAGGGTATTATGCTAAGTGAAATAAGTCAATCAGAGAAAGACAATTGACATATGATCTCACTCATATGTGGAATTTAAGAAACAGAAAAGAGGGGAATAGGGGAAGGGAGGGGAAAAGTACAACAAGACAAAATCAGAGAGGGAGATAAAACACAAGTGACTTTTTAAAAAAAAGATTTTATTTATTTATTTGACAGACAGAGATCACAAGTAGGCAGAGAGGCAGGCAGAGAGGAGGAAGCAGGCTCCCTCCTGGAGCAGAGAGCCTGATGTGGGGCTCGATCCCAGGACCCTGAGATCATGACCTGAGCCGAAGGCAGAGGCTTTAACCCACTGAGCCACCCAGGCGCCTCCATAAGTGACTCTTAACCATAGGAAACAAACTGAGGGTTGCTGGAGGGGACGGGGGAAAGATGGAGTAACTGGGTGCTGGACATTAAGGAGGTCAAGTGGTGTACACCGAGTATTATTTAAGACTGATGATTCACTGAACTCTGTCTCTAAAACTAATAATATACTATGTTAATTGAATTAAAATAAAAATTTTGGGGCGCCTGGGTGGCTCAGTGGGTTAAGCCTCTGCCTTTGGCTCAGGTCATGATCTCAGGGTCCTGGGATCGAGCCTCACGTCGTCGGGCTCTCTGCTCAGCAGGGAGCCTGCTTCCCGCCCCCCCTCTCTCTGCCTGCCTCTCTGCCTACTTGTGATTTCTCTCTCTGTTAAATAAATAAGTAAAATCTTTAAAAAAAATTTTGGTGCCATGTGGACAAAATTTATACACCCATATATGAAAAATGACTAATTTTCTTTTTTTGCATATTTTTTATTTTTTTGGAAGTTAAATATGCAAATAGATTAAAAAGACAAATGGTTCTCTATTACATATTGCAAAAAACCTGTGCCCCTGCCCCATACCATTCCCCACTTTCCATTCCTTACACAGGATGTGTCTCCCAGGTGACATGGGGTACCATTCTTGCTGTTCTTGATTTCATTGTCTCTTTGTTTCTACTCATCTCCTTCCCTTGAGGCCTTCCCCTGTCCTCTATCTACCCAATACTATAGAGTGTAGAGTAAGGAAGTGAGGACACTTCATTTACTTTCTGCCCTTCACTCTTTCTCAGACCCTTCCTCTCAGCCCCCAAAGGCCTTTCTCTTTATTACCTTGCAGGAACTTTCCTTCCATCAAACCCTTGCCCTATTTACCCTCTCATTCATTTAAAAAACTCCTTATTGTGGCCTTCTGGGCTTGGCTTTTCCTCAACAAAGCTTGACTCCGGGGGCACCTGGGTGGCTCAGTTGGTTGAGTGTCCCACTCTTGATTTCAGCTCAGGTCACGATCCTGGGATGGACCCATCAGGGAGTCTGCTTCTCTCTCTCTGCCCCTCCCTCTGCTCACTCTCTTTGTCTCTCTCAGAAAGATAAATCTTTAAAAAATAACAAACACCACCACCAGCAAAAACAACAAATCTTGACTCCTCCAAAAATCACAAGTGCTTACTTTCAGGCTATTGTCTCAATATGGACTTCAAGAACTCTGTTTTGAAACTCACCCATTTTCAGTCCCGTCCAAAGAAGCAATTATTTCCATTGGTTCAATCAATGGGGGTAATGATGGGCCTACCAGAATACGAATTATCAGGGAGGAAAATCTATTGATTTAGTATCTCCCCAAACATTACACTGAGACTATACTCTAAGAATGTATTTTACGGAGTTTCATTCCACAGATGGAAAATCATCGTTACTATTAAGTAAGTTTGGAAGCAGTGAAACTTATCCTTAGAATGCATCACTGGTGGTCCTTGATATCCAGCCTACCCCTTCTTCCTGAGCACAAAGATTACCCTTCCCAGTCCAACTGCAGTTTGATAGGGCCAAGTGAGAGGTTCCAGCCAGGGAAATGGGAGTGGAAGTCAGGGCTCAGGCAATGAAAAGCTGTTGCATAATGCTCTAGATTTCCTATTCCCCTTCGAAATTGGCATCTCATGTTGAGATAACTAGCTGCCTGTCTTATATAAGATTTTATGTAGATAAGGGACAAATGTTTACTAAATTAAGATACTGAGATTCTGAAATTGTTTATTATCAGAACACAAAGCTAGCCTTTCCTAATATGCAATCCTTCTTTGGCCACTGATCTACTGCCTAATTAATGATTATTGCCTAATTAACTACACTGGCTTATTGTCAAATTAATGAGGGTATCTGTTATTGAGAAATGTGTGTTACTTTGATAATAGAAATCTAATTTTTCCTTTTACAAGCAGTGAAACTCACTTACTCATTTAAAAATATTTACTGAGTGCCTACTATGTGCCAAGTGCTGGATATAACAGGATTTAAAAAAACAACAACACAATTTTGCCCTTATAGAGGTTATATTCTAGTAGGGAAGTCAGACAAAAATTCAATCAACAACAACAAAAATTCTTGCTAGTTAGCACAAGTGTTTTGAAAGAAATAAACAATGGCTGAGTTAGACATTAACAAGGGGGAATCTACTTTAAATGCTATGATGGGGAGGAGACATTTCAACTTATATATGAAGACAGTGAGGGGGGAAATATTCTAAGTCATATGTGGAAAGATCTCAGTGAATTCGAAAACTGAAATAAGACCAATGTGACTGGGCAGTAATAAATGAGGAACAAGTGGTAAAATATGAAATTGAAGAGATATGCAGATATAGATCAAGCTACAGTAAGGAGTTTGGATTTTTTTTAAATTAACATATAGTGTATTATTTGTCCCAGGGGAATAGGCCTGTGAATCATCAGGCTTACACACTTCACAGCACTCACCATAGCACATACCCTCCCCAATGTCCATCACCCAACCACCCTCTCCACAAACCCCCTTCCCCCAGCAACCCTCAGGGGGAGTTTGGATTTTAAGTTCCATCAGACAGGATCACCTTAATCTTCTTTTGACCAATGCAATATAGTTAGCCACATCTATGTTCATTCTCCATCTGCCTCAACAAATGATTTATCTTACATCTTTCTGATAGTTAATCCCTCCCTTCTACCCTCCCAATTCTGGTTACCCTTTCCTCTCCACTTTTCACATGCTTTGCTCCTCAGGCTCTTCTGAATGTTCATTCACTCTACAGTACATCAGTTCTGTCAACCAACCTTACAAGATACTCTATCATCTTCTGCCTTAAAAATATTCCTAATCTGGGCACCTGGGTGGCTCAGTGGGTTAAAGCCTCTGCCTTCAGCTCAGGTCACGATCCCAGGGTCCTAGGATCGATCCCCGAGCCCCGCATGGGGCTCTCTGTTCGGCAGGGAGCCTGCTTCCCTTCCTCTCTCTCTCTGCCTGCCTCCCTGCCTACTTGTGATCTCTGTCAAATAAATAAGTAAAATCTTAAAAAAAATTCCTAATCTATCTTTCTTAATCTATAGCTTCTTCTTCTTCTTCATCTTTTTTAAAAAAAGATTTTATTATTTAATTGAGAGAGAGACAGAGATAGCCACAGAGAGTATGAGCGGGGAGGAGAGGGAGAAGCAACTTCTTGCTGAGCAGGGAGCCCTACGCAGGCCTCGATCCCAATCAAGACCTGAGCCAAAGGCAGATGCCTAACCGAGTGAGCCACTTAGGCATCCCTAATTGATAGCTTCTGATCTATTTCTGTTTCTTTGTCTTCCTTTGTAGTCCCAGGGGTTTAAAAATAATTTGTATGCTGATGGCCGATTCCCAAACAAGACCTCTCTCTGAAGCTCTAATCCCATAAACCCAACTATCAATTTATTGACTCCACTTGAATGGCTGGATACAAACACTCCCCACCCCCTCCCCCCATCAGTGGATGATACATCAGTTTTTCTTTTCTTTTTTTTTTTTTTTAAAGATTTTATTTATTTATTTGAGAGAGAGGCAGTGAGAGAGCATGAGCGAGGAGAAGGTCAGAGGGAGAAGCAGACTCCCCGTGGAGCTGGGAGCCTGATGCGGGACTCGATCCTGGGTCTCCGGGATCATGACCTGAGCCGAAGGCAGTCGTCCAACCAACTGAGCCACCCAGGCGTCC
>PISX010017300.1:0-43763 GCA_004024625.1 Mellivora capensis | reverse complement strand
TTGCACCAGCTTGCATTCCCACCAACAGTGTAGGAGGGTTCCCCTTTCTCCGCATCCTCGCCAGCATCTGTCATTTCCTGACTTGTTAATTTTAGCCATTCTGACTGGTGTGAGGTGATACCTCATTGTGGTTTTAATTTGTATTTCCCTGATGCCGAGTGATGTGGAGCACTTTTTCATGTGTCTGTTGGCCATCTGGTTGTCTTCTTTGCAGAAATGTCTGTTCATGTCCTCTGCCCAATAAATAAATAGTTTTTAAAAATGATGCCGAATTTTAAAAAAGCAAGAAAGAACAACTTTATGGACAGAGAAGCATAATGCGGACAAGAAGTTATTAGATGGCATTTAGAGAGAACATGAATTGGTAAGGACAAATGAAGGATTTCACATGGGGCAGCCCTGAGAGTGTTCTGAGGAATGCTAGAGACTTAGGGAAGAATCTCTGGTCTCAGCAATTTTGAACGAGTGAGGGCCTGGCTGAGAAGGTGATAGTTGAGCAAAGACTTGAAGGAGGTGATGAACAGGTAAGGTTTCACCTGGGGAAAAGCATTCTGGGCAGAGGGATGAGCAGCACAAAATCCTTAAAGCAGAAGGGCTCCCAGGTGTTGGTCCAAAGCAAGAAGGCCTATGTCTCTGGAATAGAATCAAGCAAAGCTGAGGGCTGGGAGGAGGTGAGAGGCTCAGGCAGACATAGTGTGCCAGATCGTGTGGAGCCTTGCAGACCATTGAAGTACTTTGGCTTTCACTTGGAGTGAAACTGAGAGCCTTTGGAAGATTTTAGAACAAGGACTACCATGACAACCCTTATATTTTGAATGGTCACTTTAGCTTTATGTTGAGAATAGGTTATGAAAGAGCAAGGGAGGAACATGGGAAAACTCTCCAAAGATTATGACTCAAAGCAAGGAGTGAAAGCTGAGATGAAAAGAGTGGTTACGCCATGGATATATTTTGAAAGTAGAGTCAACAAAAGTACAACTTGTGGTGGACCCTGAGAGAAGGAACAAAGTCAAGGATATTATTATCTACTGCTAGATAATATGTACTAGCATTCTTTAAAAAAAAATGTACTATTTGTTGTATTCAGCAATCTGGGGTGGGTTTGGCTGAGCAGGTCTGTTCTTTGTGATGTCCACATGGCTTCTGTGCTTACCTGTCTGGCACTTCAGTGGGGGCTGGGGAGAACAACCGTGATGACTGAGCGTCTTTCTCCACATGGTCTCTCCATGTGGTTAGCTTGGATTTCGTTATGACACAGTGGTTTCAGCTTCCGACCAAGATCAAGAAGGAGGAAGAAGCTGCCTGTCCTCTTAAAATGTAGGTTGAAAATTCTGCAGTGTCACATCTGCCACATTATACTCATGAGAGCGAGGTATAAGGCCAGTCCATATAGAAGATGAGAGACAGAGACTCTAGATCTTAATGCACAGAAGGACGGGATTGATATGAGCAGACTGTCTCCCATAGAGATCTCCAAGGTTTCTGGACTGAGTATCTGAACACATGAAGCTGTAGTTGAGTGAGATGAGCAATACTCATGGCAGAGATTGGAGGGGGCCAAGGTGGGGAGTAGAGATGAGGAATTTGGTTTTTGTTAAAGTGGAGATATCTAAGTGAAAATGTCAAGATAGATACGTAATCTGGAGTTCAGGAAGAGGTCCGAACTAGATGTGCCCATTTGTGAGTCATCACTGTGTAGATGGCATTCAAAGCCATGAGACTGGATGAGAACAAACACCAAAGGTATAATTAAAGATAAAAAAGAGAAGAATTCCAAGGACTGAGCTCAAGAACATACCAATATTTGAAGTCAGGATCCAGCAAAAGGGACTCAAAAGAAACAACTAGTGAGGTAGACTAAGTGGAATGAAACTCAGTGATAAAAGTGTTTTTGGGAAGAAGTGGTCAGTTGGATGAAGTGTTCTTCAAAGTTCCTGGTAACTAATGATTTTTCAGCAGTCTTAGCACTGTGGAGACTGCTGGAGACTTCAACAAGACTACAACCACCACTTGGGATCCTGGCTCAATCCTGCAGAATTAACTCAGAGAGCAACCCAGAAATGAATGGGACCTGGAATTATAAACCCAAGGTCTGGTAAAATAGTTCCCCCAGCAGGGCTGGAGGGTGACACTAACATGAATCCGAGAGGCAGCCCTACCCCCTCACCCCTCCGCCCATCAGGTAGAACTTTCAAAACAATCCTGGAAGAGGTCATATGGAGACTCCAGGCAGGTGATGAGTCTCACGCAATTTTGTTCTCATGTGGCAGTTGAGGTCATTAAATTCTGACATTGATTTGGTGCTAGGATTTAATGTTTTCAAAGAACTGAGTGCAAGAACTCTGGGTCTGGGAGAGGTTGAGGTTACTGAGATGGGAGATTAAACTGCCAGACAAGTTTGTTCCAGGGAAGAGGGCAGCAAGGCAGTTAAGCAAAGCATGCCCAGATGAACCGTTGTCTCCCCAGCCCAGACCCACCTTCAGCTCCCGCTTGTGTGGAATGAGTTTCAAGCATTTTACGAAGAGAAGACAGAAGAGGGAGTGAGACTGCCCCGGGAATTGAGTGGGACAGAGAGCATGGGGTCCAGATGCAATGTGGGGACTGGAGGGAGAGGGGAGGGAGGCAGGTGAGGACAAAAGCCAGCTGCTCCTCTCAGCCTACCAGGGCTGGCCTGTGACTACGTGCTTTATGGCTTTTTAGCGCCATTCACACTCTGTACAACTTACTGTGACTGGCAATCAAAAGACTGTGCAGCATTGTGTTGCCTCTGATCTCTTTGTTTCCAATGGAGAAAAAAATCAATGACATCATAATGCTGCAAAAAGCGGGACTGAGGATTGAGATATGAAACTGGATAGCTCTGTGACTGATGACCAGCTTTCCCAGTCTGTGCTCTTGGCAGACGCACCGTTTCTCCGTAGGATCTAACAGCTATTAGCAAGTAGCTAAATAAAACAATTGAAAGAGACAGATGAGCCGCCATTCACTAGTTTTTCTGAAATCTCCTTCCTTTCACTACACAGGTCTGGAACGGAGATGAGCAAATCTTCCAACATGAAAATAATGGAGTTTGAAAGTATCTCTTTTCAGAAAATCAATTTTCTTCTTTGAACAGAAAGATCCACGCAGTTGTGTGTATCCCCTTCCCATGTGAGGGGTGGGGAGATTGATTCTGGAGTCAGAATGGAGCGAGGGTTAGACTCTATACCTTGCCTGGGCCAAATATCTACTACTCCTACCCTCAAGGGCAAGTGGAGTGAGCGTTTCCAGTCTCCCAGGAGAATCTGCTGGCGGGTAATAATCTTTCTGGCCATGAGGTTCTTCTTTATACTTCCCATCCCTTCCTTTCACTGCAGCTCGATCCTCCTGACAGAGTTGTCAAGACACATTACAGCCTGTGTGAGGGAGATGAGCCCCACAGCCTCAATTTCCAATGTGGCAAAAGTCATGACTGTGAATGCCCAAACTGCCACTAACATTCTTGGTGGATCCCACAGCCATCCATTAAGCTGTCCCTGGAGTTAGGAGCACAGATGGTGGTAACTGCAAATGGAACTTACCAAAAGGTCTGGTGATAGCTTTAAGCAGAAATTTCCATTGAGCGTGAAACCCTCGCAAAAAGGTAACATGGGAAATTGAGAGGAAAGCTGCTTTTTACTCCAGAGGAATGGAATCCATTGTAGACAGATCTCAGAAGAGGAGTGAAGGAGCCTGGCTTTCCTCGGCTTTGAGGTGAATTTGACACTCTTCTAATGGCCAACAAATGATATACTGGAAAGTGATACAAATATACTGTAAGGCCTTCATCAGACTTCCTGAATGATCATCCTGCTATATGACTTTTTTAGCTTTGAAGATCTTGGGAAAGTTACTCAATCCCTCTCTGCCTCAATTTTCTATGTATAAAATAGAGAAGATAATTGTACCAATTTCACAGGGAAGTTATGAAGACTAAATGTGTTAAAATGCTTAAATAGCATGAAAAAATTAGAAGTACTGGCTATTATCATATATGAGGCATTAAGAACACACGATTATTTGCACACATTGGCGTATGGACTATATGTCTAGAAATCTGGGCTCTGCTGCAGACTTTGCACCTTTGTGTTCCTTTCATAAGTTTGAGCAAATTTCAGTACCTTCTATTAGCTCAGAGTTGGTAAATACATATTTGCACCACATTCTCCTTTCCTTTTCTATTTCTGTGGCAGACATAGGTTAATTACAAATATCTTACACCCTGAGGCCTGAATAGGTTTTAGAATTCTTTTTTTTTTATTTTTTTTAAATTTATTTATTTGTCAGAGAGAGAGGGAGAGAGAGATATCGAGCACAGGCAGACAGAGTGGCAGGTAGAGGCAGAGGGAGAAGCAGGCTCCCTGCCGAGCAAGGAGCCCGATGTGGGACTCGATCCCAGGACGCTGGGATCATGACCTGAGCCTAAGGCAGCTGCTTAACCAACTGAGCCACCCAGGTGTCCCGGTTTTAGAATTCTTATCAACACTTTCTTCCCAGCAGCCACCATCAGTTAGTCAGAACCGACAAAAAATGAAGACCTATTTGACCTCTCAGCTTTAGAGCATACAAGCTTTTAAGGAAATGATTGCTCCCACTTTTAACCATCTCAGATTGTCCCATCACATCTGACCCAGAGCCCTGCTTTGCCACAAGGTTCTCAGTGTGGTTGACAGGACACCATAAGATGCTATACTTGGGTGATCCTTGTGCCTCTGTAATAACCCTACACCCTTGTAGGAGCCACACCTGGGAAATGGCTATGACCAATGCCCTATGGCCGATGCCCGATGCCTACTCATGGTCAGGAGACAAAAATATCTTGAGCTCTCGTTCAACCAAAGACACTAACTGATGAGTTGCACTCAGACTTCCTTGGGCAGATGGAAGTGAGGAGGTTTGTGTCTGTGCAGGCCAGTGCTTCCTCTCGTGCCATGCACCAACCAACACAGTGTGTTCTTCCTAACGAGGCTGTTACTTTCCAGGCAAGAGCTTCTAGGTGTCTAGGCCCTGGTGGACAGCACAGTCATTCTGGGCTGCTTTTGCTTCTATTTTTTTCTCTTTAAGGGAGGAGAAGAGAACAGTCAAGATAAGTACTATAGACAGATTCTGATTTTTATTGAATGTCAGAGGATTCATCTGCAATTACCGATGAATAGCCTTCCCCTATTACATAAGGAAGACTTTTATTTGCTTTTTAATTTTCTGGCAATAAATGAATTTTTAAGAATACTGATAGAATTGTGTTATATTTTAGCAAGCAAATTGGTCAGTAAAGGAAGATATCTTAGAATCACTTTACAAGTGCTTAGCTCTGATCAAAATCATCTTTTGCTCACATTTAATCATTTACCTTGAGAAAAAAAAAAAAGCCTGTTTAAATCAGAAGGCCTTGGAATGATGAAAATGTCATGTGGATGTGTTTAGATTACAAATGATTAATGATGAAATGTAGACTAAATTTTAAACATCAAAATAAGATTCCTGTAATTCCTATAATTCAAAAAATGCTATTAAGTTATTTGTAAAATAGCATGTCACATTATTCCATAAATAATACACAATTGGTTGGCTAAACGTTAACTCACAATGACGTGGGCCACCATCATGGTCCTTTCTAGAAGAACTTTGCATCTATATACCTAGAGGCCTGTTAGTGAGCCTAGATATCTTTCCTCAATCCATTTCTTCCTCTTCTACACGTTCTCTCTGGGACCCTCTGGGAGCCATTCTCTCCTCTGATGGCATATACTCACTCTGCTTTGATGACATGACTCCCAAATCTGTATTTCCAGCCCTAATATCTAATATCTTGTCTAAGTTTCAGGCACACATTTCCATCTGTTGCATACCTTCACCAACAGAGCCCCACATGGTTTATTGTTATGGAAAAGCTACATCAACTGTCCCCCCACCTGGACTCCCTAGATCTGTTAACTGGCCATGAATGCAGGAACAATCAGAGCATTCATGGATTAAAAAATAATAATAACAATGATGGCAGAAATTTATCGAGTATTTATCCATTTATTTATTTATCTAATTAATTTAGTTCTCTATTTAGTTATTTACTTATCCAATTCTCACAACAGCCCTAAGACTTAGGTCTATTATTACCCCATTTTGCAGATGAGATAATTGAGGCACAAAGAAAAATGCCTTACTTTTTCAAGGTCACACAGCCAGAAGATATTAGAATCGGAACTAGAAACAGGCTGCCTGATTCTAGAAACTGAATCCTTAAGCCCTTTTTAACAGCCACCTAAAATGTAGATCAGGCTTAGGTTGTCATTGCTAAAGAGAATAGATCCCATGGTAGTAATGGTGTTATTGACATTTTTACTGCAAAATCATATAAGTATCATAGGGGAACATACTTATAAGTCACTTCGGAGTCATAAAAAACTGACTAGTTTTACAAAAACAAGGTAGTTGAAGTCTTTCTTCAAAAACACAGTATATGCCTGAGCACAGACTGAGAAAGCAGGATGCCACCCTGACGGTGAGAATTTGGCTTAGCTTGGCTGGAGCATAGAATTTGTGGACTGAAGTGGTAGAATACAAGAGCTGGGAAGGTACTAGAACAAGATTGTGAATGAACTTTTAATTATATTAAAGGGTTTGGACTTTACTCTGTAGGTAAATGATGGAAGTAGGGGTGTGGGAGTGAGGTGCAGGGGAAGGCCATTTGACAGAATCATTACTGAGAGCCTCCTAATGAAGTAGGCATGATTCTAGGTACCTGAAATAAAGTGAGTTCTGACCTCTTTCTTAGTAGGGAACTTGGAAAATACGCTGGGAATGCTTCATACCTCAGGATAAAGTGTTATGAAGCTCTCCTAATCAACTTATGGTACCTTATGAAAAAACACTTCCTAGAAGCACTCAGAAATGCATAATGAGGGGAATTACAGGACCCTATTTTAGAAAGATGATCCTGCTAGTAGACATGGCTAAACTGAGGAAGGAAGGTCATTAAGGAGATCATTCTAATAGCCCACCTAAAGGCTGATGATCACTTGAACTGTAATAATAAGAATTGAGAGGTAAGTAAAGAACTAAAAGGACTTTTGGCAATAGAAAACAGAACTAGGAGGATCTACCGAAAGTGAATGTCATTGGAAAGAAGTTGAAGAGAAAGCTTATGATCTTTCTAGTTTGGTCACCTGAGTGGCTGATTGGGCCGTTGAGTTAGGGATAAAGAAGAACAGAATGGGGGATGCAGACAATGAATTTAGTTTGAAACATGTTAAGCTGAAGGCACCTACAATTGTAGATGTATGGTTGGACAGATACAGCCATACATCATATATAGAGTGGTACTAGACAAAAGTCTGGAAGTATCCAGCATGTGGACGACATGAAAGACCAGATTAAATTTCTCAGTAAAGTACAGAAATTGTAAAGAAAGGAAATGTGACAATGCCATAAGGCATATAAAAACAAAATAAAGAAAATAAACTGATGAAAGGCAATACACGAGGCAAGACAGGAGCGCGTGGACTTTAGAGCCAACATGCCTAGCTCAGCCACTTTATAGCTATGTTCCCTTAGGTAAGACACTTGGCATTTTGGGGTCTCAGCTTCTTCATCTGTAAAATGAGATCTATCTCAGAGGATATCATGATGCTTAAATAAATCAGTGATTAGAAAGCATTTTTAATAATGCTTGGTCCTTAGTAAATATAGTATAGATTTTTTTATTGTTAAATGCAAAATGGTATACATTTGTCAGCTCCAAATATTGATCTTCATTTTGCATTCTATTTTATTTCCTTACTGTGCCTATTTTTCTGAAGGCTATGGTTTGTTTGTCTTTTTCTACACCTCATTCTAAGGGATCTTGAATGAAGTGTTATTAAATTCACTACCCAGTTCATGTTAAAAGTAAATCATATGAAAGATAAAATCAATTCTTTTTTTTTCCCACAAAACAATTACCTTGTTTAAAAAAAAATACAAAACTCCTCAGAAAAACTTCTCTCTGGGCATATCACAATGTACTCATCTGTTTCTAAGAATTACATTGATAAACAATTTTCTCCAAAGGGGTGCTTCTCTTGGTAGTTTTTCTTCTTTTACATTTTTTTTTCATTTTTCAGGGCTAAAATTGCAAAAGTGAGCTTTTCAGATATTCAGGCAGTTTCAGGCCTTAGAACTAACAGTCTATCTTTTACATAAGATACAAACAGACCATCAAGTCTGCTCTGTACTAGGAACTCTAAGTATATAAGCTCATATTCTTCTCAACATCCTCTTGAGTTGGCTGTGATGTTAGTTGTATAATTAATGAGAAAAGATGTAAAAAACTCTGAATCAACTCCAGGCTAGGAAAGTTAAGTCTGTATAATAAAACCATGACTGGGCAGTTGGTTACAAAACAGAGTATCATTCTAAGTGGGCCAGTTATCATTTCCCTCTACACAATGTGTCGTTGTTTTGAAGACTGGATTGAACAGGATTGCCTGATGGTAGTTCTTCACAGATTTCCTGCTCTGTGTCACCACTGCAAATGTTTGGGCGGTGGGGAGGGGTCCATGTACCTGGGGCTCATCTTCAGTGGCTTAGGATGACTAATGGACAATGGTCTTTCTTTTCTGTTCAGCTCATATAGCATCAGCCAGCACCTTTCCTGAGCCGTTAGAAGATTTAACACAGAACTTTCAGGAGCTTCTTGTCTAGGTAGCCTTGCAAGTTTAACATTCTTACCAGTCTTAAAACTTGAAGCTAGCCATTGACTATTGTTCTAAGAATATGTCATCCTAATGGAGATAATAAGTAATAGAAGCTTAGTAACAGGATTGTCCCTATAAAATGAAGGTGTCAGGATTAGCATTATGAAGGAGTTAGATAAACTAAGATAAATAGATAAATAAGATCTTAAATTACATAAATAGATCATACATAGAAAAGGAAGAAAAAAATAGTATTCTGGTATAGAAAGAGGATGCTTCAAGACACCAAAGCAAAAGAGATTTGCTTAGGTAATGAATAGACAAATTTCCTGGAGTAAAGTGGTTAGTAAGAGAGGTGATAAAGACCAACATGGAAGGTTAGCATGAGGCATGTTTGTGACAAGCTTTCAAATGACACACTAAAAAGTTTGGGCATCGTCCTATGGTTATCAAAATTGTTAAGAACAAGGGTGACATGAAAAGAGCATTGTAGGGGACTTGATCTGTCTGTAATAGGTGCAGAGAATCGGTGACGTAGAGAGGGAATTCAAAGTATTCTGAACTTCTGATTCCGAAATAATATCTTGATATGCATTAAAATAAAGAGTGTCTATTTTGAAAGGTTTTTTCCAGTTCCTTCCAACAACATATCACAGGTCATGCATTGGCATAGTTTTTCTGTAAAAGCCATATAGTAAATATTTCCAAATTGTGGACATGCAGTCCCTATTCCAACTACTCATCTTGCAGCTGTAGCACAAAATCAGCTTGAAACAATATGTAAATGAATAAACATGACTGTGTCCCAGCAAACTTCATTTATGGGCTCTGAAATTTGAATTTCAGATAATTTTCACACGTCACAAAACATTATTCTTTTGTGATATTTTTCAGCCATTTAAAAAATGTCCACTTATGAGTGTAGCATAACCACAGAAATAATAAATCAATCACTATGTTGTACACCTGAAAGTAATGTAATATTATGTGTCAACTAGACTCAAAAAACGAAATGTAAAAATAGTTCTTAGTCTGTGGGTTATATAAAATCAGGTGGTGAGCAAGAATTGGCCTGTAGACCAGGGTTTGCCAACCCCTAGTTTATAGAACATCAATCAGAATCTCAATCCAGTATCATTTTGAAAACTTTGAATTTTCCCCTGAATTCTTCTATTGAACATCTGGGAGGAAATGGTTGAAAGAAGTGAAGTGGAAGAAGTAGAAGGAGACAATTAGTTAGTGGGACTAACCATATTAACCATTGGTTTCAGTGGGGCAACATATGTCCTTATATGCCCCAATCCAACAACGGCAGCTTATCTGAAGCCTTCAGGGGGAAAAAAAAAGAAAAGAAAAGAAAGAAAATCAATAAGTAAATACTACTCCAAATACATTCTGAACTCAGTGTTTTAGTAATTGTACAGGGAAAAGCAAGATGGTGGGTCTTTCTTTTATTCATGTTTTTTTACGATACCTTGAATGAAAGTAGCCCCTTGCAGTCCTCAGACAAATGATATGAGTGGGGGCATTGAAGGAAGCCATAGTGTGAAACCCTGTGAAGCTGGAACGACTGTGACAAAGAATTTACATTTGGAGAGAACAGCAAGGCTGAGATAAGTAGTGAGAATTAGCCTGGGAATAGAGTGAAGGAGATGTAAGTCCCATAAAGAAGAAATTGACAGGACATTGCTAATTGAGACTTGGGAGATGAAAAAGAGAGAGGAGTCAAGATAACTCAGTTTTCTTTTGCTGGATTAGTTGATGCCACTAAGAAACAGGCAGCAGTGAGAGACTAAGAGAACAAACACTACAGGCAACAGGAAATGGTTTATTAAGTGTTCCTGAGTAGAAAGTAAGGGAGAGGTGATATTATCATGACATTGATGATTCAAATAAGCCAATGGTCGCCTGTGTCACATATATAGAATCCTCCTCATTTCTTTAAGGCAACTTCTTTTGACCCCCTAGCACTGGTTGTGTCTTACAAAACAAGCATATCCAAGTATATTTCAGTATTTATCTTCAACTTTTTTCCCCTTAGTTCTGTGAGCACAACAAACATACAATATGGCAAAGAATTTACAGGGAGGTGTAAATAAAATCAGAATTCGAAAAAGGAAAAGATTGCATAAATGCACATCTCCAAACTCTGAGCTTTTTTTAAATTATTAGTTTCAGAGGTAGAATTTAGAGACCCATCAGTTGCATAGAACACACAGTACTCATCACATCATCTCAAACACCATGATTCAGATAAAAATGTCTTTAATATTTGCTTACATTTAACCCATAATCATATGTTAAGAGACTTACACAAAGGGGTATCTGGTTGGCTCAGTCATTTGAGCATCTGTCTTCCACTCAGGTCATGATCCTGGAGTACCCGAATTGGGACTGTGTTGGTCTCCCTGCTCAGCAGGGAGTTTAGTTCTTCCTCTGCCCTTTACCCTGCTCATGCTCTCTGGTTCTCACTCTTGCTCTCTCATATAAATAATTTTAAAAAAAAAAGAAATATACAAAAATGAAGGGACCAGTACACACCTATACCAACTGGTCTCCTTAATTATTAATTAGGAATATTAGAAGTGGAAAGTTTCCTCACTGATTTGCTTTTTACAAAGAAATTAATTTATGAAATAAGAAAATTAACTGGAAGACTTCTAGCCTATTTTATAATGAGAAAAATAATTCCCAGGAAGTCTTTTAAGTTGCTTGCTCAAAATGCCACAACTAATCAAAGGCTTCAGAATTGGAGACATTAAGAGGAGGCATTAAAATCCTAAACTATGACCTGACTCCCTCCTCCGCTGCCACTCACCCCCAAATATACTGTTTTTGGTAAACGACGATGAATGTCATGCTGCTTCTCTCTTCATTACAGAATATTTACTGGAATAAATTACTCAGCCTATATGTAACTAAATACATTATAAATTATTTTGCTACTACAACAGCTACAAATAGATATATCAAAACTTCTACAAATTACTGTAAAAAAAGAGAAGTGGATATAGAGAGTGCAAATCAGAATTAGACTAGCAGTATTATTATTTTAATGTATCATTTAAATGCTACATTCCCATTCCAAATGTTTCTCATTACCTTCTGCATTAAGCCAGCCGGAATTTGAATTAATCCAGATTAGATCTTCATATATTATTTACAGCTTATTATTAGTGCTAAAGTATACATTTTCAGCCAAACAAGCATAACAATTTTGTCAGATTTCTATAAAAGCAAATTTTAAGTGTATAGCAAATTGTTATATTAAAAATAATTTTTCATGTTTTTTCATAGACTTGAGTCAAAGGAGCCTTTCCTGTCTGTTGGGTGAGTATATGTCTAAATATTTTAAATCTCAGTTCTTTAATCGATTTTTTAACAAGGTCTTCTGGGATGGTGTTATCAGTCATATAATTCCATATTCCAAGTCATTCCATATCATTGGATGCGTCATATCCCCAGCAACACTGTTATCTACATTTTATAAAGGTTTAACCAAAATATTCACAAAGCTATTTTATGACCTTGGAAATTCAGCAAATGAATGCATATAAAAGCCTGCATCCTCTAAAAAAATCAAACGAGATATACAGTAATTTTCTATATTCTCGTCATGTACAGATAATGCTCAGATTGGTCTTACAAATTCCTCTGAACCACAGCTTCATGATAATCTAGTCTGTCTACTCATTTTTTTTTTTACTGTTTTCTCTTAATCTACCCTAAAGTTTCTTCCTCCTTTTTTCCTAAATCTGTCTTCAAAATCTGTATCTATCTTTTCTCCTTTTCTCCTATTTCACTGTTATTTCTCCTCTCCACTCACACTGAGTGATTCTGTGAACACAAAGCTGAGGAACATCAAACAGATTAAGTAAAGCCAACACTAGCCTCCTCGGGTAGTAATCCGAGTCACAATACTTGTTCTAATAATAATATATTGTTGGCAAGAATACACATGTACTGTTTTCAGGCATTTTGCTAATTAAGAACCAGCAAAGTTGTTTTTACTGGTCTACCAAATAATCCTTTGACTAACATATTAAAATGTTTCATTAGGGGACTTTTACAGTCTCAGCATTATGGTTGATGTTGTAAAGATTCAAAAAGTGCTGGAAGATATTATAGCTTAAAGACAATCATGCCATAGTTGATGGGGAGAAGAAATCACGTATAGGCAGCCACTATACTCGTGCTTAATGACCAGAAACTTGGGATGGGGTAGACTTTTAAATGATCACATTAGTTTTCTTTTATTACTTTATTCATAGTCCTTGAATATTTCTGTCACTCCTTGAGCAACATGGTTCCCTTTCCCTATCTACTCCTCATAAAAGCATTTGAGAAAGCCAGTTGAATCATGAGAATCAAAATAATTATTAGGGATGCTAGGAGAGAAAAAGTGGAGTAGATGCATTTATTGGAGGATTTTTTTAAAAAATTAAAGGTCAAGTTGATCTGGTCCAAAAAATCATGAGAGCATGCTTCTTTCCTTCATTGATCATCAGCTCCTATTGTTAAAAATCTTTAAGCCTGAAGAAATCTTTTATTTTGAATGCATATGTGTCCTGCCCTCAAGTCAAGAGACCTGAAATAGCTTCTCTGCATGCCTCACTTAATACAGTTTCTCTGCAGCATTTCCTGTTCTCTCAACTTCTTTGAGATGGAATTCATTTTTTACTTCATACCTCTATTTTATAAGGGCAGACACTAAGTAATCTTTGTTTTAAATATATCAGGAGTTTAAAACTCCATATTAGAGCCCCGAAAAAATGACCTATAACTCAGAGATACCCAAAATGGGAGAACTGGCATGGCAGTAGGAAGAGGGTGCTGTACCTTAGATGGGTCTTAAAAGTAAAGTGGGGTGAAACATGCAACCCAAATGGTTTTGTGGACTGGATAATTTATTTTTTTAAAAGATTTTATTTATTTATTTGACAGACAGAGATCACAAGTAGGCAGAGAGGCAGAGAGAGAGGAAGGAAGCAGGCTCCCTGCTGAGCAGAGAGCCCGATGCGATGCGGGGCTTGATCCCAGGACCCTGGAATCATGACCTGAGCTGAAGGCAGAGGCTTAACCCACTGAGCCACCCAGGTGCCCCTGGACAGGATAATTTAATATAGAGCTGAACTTCTCCATTTTTTTCCAAGAAAGTTATTTTAAATAAAATTGTATAGTTTGGATGAGCCTCTCTTAGTTAAGAGGATAGGATGATTGTGAACATAGTGGGCACATATGAGACTACCAGGCAAAGGTAGTCTAATAGAGAACCATTACTCAAATTTGTGACTTTCAATCCGTCACTTATCAAAAGGAATTAATGCATGGTCTATGGTCTTTGGTATGAGTTGACCTGTAAGTCCATAACATTGAGTTTTTCTAGGACCCTGGATAGCTCACATTAATTTTAATTCTATGTGCAGTAAAAAGCATATTAATGAATAGATCTATGCTAAATATTGCATACTTCAGTCCATTGCCTGTCAGTGTCCCAAAGCACTTAATATGTATTTCTAGAAATTGCTTTTGCCTTTGTAGTGTCTGACACTTAAAAGCCGTGTTGTATTGGTTTAGGCGAATACTTGAACCCCCAAGTTCTGGGTTCTTACTTGTGATATGGAGATTAAGTAAGATAATTCAGATCAAGTACGTAGCACTGTTTTGGGCATATAATTGTTCATAAATGTTAGCTCCTATTACAGATGTGGAAGGTATACTCATTTATAATACTCTAAAGAATCAATCTGAGGCTCTGAAGGAGTTCGGAGAATAAAACTCCACTTTAACAGGGGATTCTTTGACTTACATGTGGAAACAAAAAGATGTTTTTATAATGGAGAGGAAAAAAACAAAAATTGTGAATGGAATAAGCTATCAAACAAGAGGAGTACAGATAATTGTTTTTAATTTTTATGATAAATGCTAATAATTGTCATTTACATTGTCATTTAAATTTTTAAATGGAAAGAAATATTGACATATTTAAAATGTGTATCTCTTCTTAACATAAATTAGGGGGCAAAATTCTTCCTTTCCTAAATGTGATATCATCATTAATTTTGAAATAAAAATTTTAAATGTCACAGCATAAATTCAATCTGAATATGCCAATGGAAAACTTTGTCAAAGTTATAACACAGGAAATATTTGCTTATGGAAAAAGATAATGGAATTGTGAAAGGAAGTTAAGTGAAATCTCAGATCTCAGACCTTCAACTTAAGATTGACATAAAAGGAGCTTTCTTTCACATGCACTGGTAAATGATTAATAAAATAATTGTCATTAGGAAAAAAAACACTTTAGCCCAGAGTGAGGCAGGAAGGTTCATCCCAGACTCTGATTCTGTTTATTCAGGGTAGGACAATTAATGCAGTTTTCCAAGGCTGTCGAGCCACGCCTGGAAACCACTGTCTACATCATGGTTGCGTCGTCCCAGCTCCTTCTCCTACAGACATACACAGATTATTCTTACAGACATCTACGGTCTCTGGAATTTTTTAAGAAAATCTTTGAAATATAACTTTCCTCAGTCTTTCCCCATTTGGAGTTCATATGGTGGAGGCAAATACATTGATCTAGAACTATCTTGGAATTCACCCATCAGAGATAAGGATAACATGTATAGAGACCAAATAGTATGCCATGGAAGCTTCCGTGATGCACAAGGAGCACACTACCTATGCTCAGGTTCATCAAAACTCATTCTGATGTTGTCCCAGACCTAAGGCTGGAAATGTATTCAATTTTAAATTGTCAATAATATAATTTAAATATTTCGTAAATAATTGTTACTTCATATTGATTAAAATTTTATATTATAAATATGTGTATATGATATGTGCATTATATATATTGCATTTATTATAAATATATACCAAAATATTTATATTATACATAAAATACATTCAAACGATAGATTTAAAAATTAAAATTCTTCCCCATCTCACTCACCCAGCAGTAAAACACATCAGTTAAGCAAACTTGTTTTTTAGTGTGGAGCTTAGGTTTGAGTGCTACAAGAATACTAAGCCCATGATAAGCTACTCAGCCTCAAAATGTTCCATTTTAGAGCGATTAAGAAAACTCTTCTGGAAAATGTTTCCTTTTATGTGGCATCAGATAGATTCTGATTTTGGAAATAAGCTGGGAGAAAATAGGCATCAAGTTTGCATTTTGGAATGTGAAGAAGAAGCAAGTGATCATCTCAATTAAGATTCTAAGATATAAATCTTAGTTTAAAACCAGTCTTGCCTTGAAAAAGGCAAGATTGAAAAAGCTTTTACAGCTTTTTAATGAAAAATACAGATGAGGGGAAGGGAAGCTCCTGTTCATTTGATGTTTAAGATTCAGAGTGTAAAAGGGCATGTCAAGACGATGCCTGAGTTCTCTTCAAGTACAAGTTACTGTTGACACTTTGCAGGCACAGAGACATTTAAAAAATATACTCAGGGCACTAAATGAAATTTTCCATGTGAATTATTTTTTCTTACCTCTTCAGCATGAAGTTGACCTTTTAAAAGAAGCCTTTTAATATGAATCTGCTGTATTTTGGAATTGAAATTTTGGTTCATACCAATATTTCAGGTGATGAATTTTTGCATGAGTAGCTTTGTTACGAGGATTATTTATTGAACGGGTAAAAAAAATGTTCAGACTTCTTTCACTGTATTAGGATAATATAATAAATAATAAACAATTCTGGGGTGCCTGGGTAACTTAGTTAAGCGCCTGACTTCCTTGATTTTAATTCAGATCAGGATCTTAGAGTTGGGCGGAAGAGGGATTGAAGCCTGAGTTGGGCTCCGTGTTCAGCAGGGAGTCGGCCTGAGTTTCTCTCTCTTCTCCCTATGCCCCTCTCCTTGTTCTCTCTCTAAAATAAATAAATAAATAAATAAAGCTCCGAATAATTTTAAAGTGAAATTGATAAAGCTCAGAATTATTATTCCCTCAAGTTTGTCTGAGAGGTATTCAAAACACACCAAGGATAAAAATAGCAAAATTACTATATTTATCTCCATGGAGGCTCAGTGAGTGAGCTAATCATGACCCAGTCAAGCCTACATCTCCTGTATCCCCTGAGAGGTAGTGGACCCGTTCTAAGTCTAAACAAGAGGCGGTGAACATTGCCAGGACAGCAAAGCTCGCCTTACATCTAAAATTGATCCTCATATAATTGCTAGTAACTATATATTTAAAAACAATTTTGCTTGGGGGAGATTTTCCCCTTTTATTTCCAGTCTTGGGACTGAATTTGGATATTCAGTATACTTCTGCTCTTATTATGAAGACGTTATTGAATCTTGACACTCTTATTAAGTCCAATATTTATACTATTCTACTTTTATCCAGGTTTTGTGTGTCTTTACTAAAAGATGCTATACATTATTTTACTGTTAACTACCTATTTTAAGGGCTTAAGTTCTTTTTTTTTTTTTAAGATTTTATTTATTTATTTGAGAAAGAGACAGAGAGACCACAAGCAGGGGCATGGGGAGCGGGCAGGGGGAGAAGAAGGCTCCCGCTGAGCAGGCAGCCAGATGCGGGGTTCAACCCCAGGACCCTGAGACCATGGCCTGAGCTGAAGGCAGACACTTAAGCAACTGAGCCACCCAGGAGCTCCTAAGAACGTAAATTCTGTAATTTGATTTCCTTGGTTTGAATTCCATTTTGTTACTTCCTAGCTAGGTGCCTTGGGCAATTTGTTTAAATCTTCTGAGCCTTATCTCCTCACCTGAGGTAATAACTTACTCTTAGGGCTGATTTGAATGAGATAATATTGCAAGGTGCTTAGAAAAGTGTCTGACACCTAATAAATTATCTATTTTATATCTATTTTATATTTAATTATCTATTATCTATTTATTTATATTTATATCTATATATTTATATATCTATATATTTTAATATATTTATCTATATATTTAATTATCTATTTTATATTTATCTATAGATATAGATAAATATATATATCTATAGGGGGCCTGGATGGTTCAGTGGGTTAAAGCCTCTGCCTTCGGTTCAGGTCATGATCCCAGGACCCTGGGATCGAGCCCCGCATTGGGCTCTCTGCTCAGCGGGGAGCCTGCTTCCTCCTCTCTCTCTCTCTGCCTGCCTCTCTGCCTACTTGTGATCTCTGTCTGTCAAATAAATAAATAAAATCTTAAAATATATAGATAGATAGATAGATATTTATCTATACCTATTATCAATTTCCTATGCAAAAATTAAGTTATATTAATGGTTTTTTCATAAGGAGTAAGTTCCACCGAATGATAGAAATGTCAACTAATTAAATCCCAAATACCTGAATATCCAATTTCTGGTAATGCAGTTGAATTCTGGGAATAGAGTTCAAAAGGGAGTGAAGTCAGCAGAGGAATGAAGGCCTGCCTTACTCGGGAGATCTTTAAGGAAGATAGACAAGAAAGAGTAAAATAGCATTAAGACAGGAAAACAATTCCAGAAGGTACTTTGATCTATAGAAATATCACATACAATATTAAAAACTTTAATAATAGAAGCATGGAAAGGGCAAAGCAATACCAGTTTAAGGATTGTTTCAGTTGAGCATCAAAACGTAAAACAGAATTATATGACTGCTGTAAAATCATTTAGGAATTAAGAAGTTATCTTAATTTAAGAACTGGGAAGTTGAAGAATATGGCCAGATTATCAGGAAATTTTTCTAGACAAAAAGTAGGACCTGAGTTAATCCTCAAGGTGAGGTTGAAAATTCAATACAAGATTGAGAGAGGGAAGAAGGTGAGCTCCTTTTTCACTCTGGATTCAGTGGAGTCATTGGATTATTGTATGTTTGCTTGTCTATTTTGTTTTTAACTAAAGAGTGATATTATCCAAAGTTAGGTCATAGTAGAGCCATTTAGAAAGTTGCTGCAATAGTCCAGGCATGACTTGCAAAGACCCATGACTTGAGCAGAATGAAATCACCTCACACCTGTTACAATGGTTATCATCAAAGAGATCAACGCTAATAAATGCTGGTGATGATGCGGAGAAAAGGGAATCTTGTGCACTGTTGGGGAGAATGTAAATTGGTGCAGCTACCACAGAAAACAGTGTGGCAGTTCCTCCAAAAAATAAAAATAGAACTACCATATAATTCAGCAATTCACTTTTCTGAGAATTTATCCAAAGGAAATGAAAACACTAACTTGAAAAGATACCTGTGTCCCCATGTTCATAGTAGCATTATTTACCATAACCAAGACAACCTAAGTGTCCATTAACAGATGAATAGTTAGAGAAAATGTTATATATGTGAAATATTATTTAGTGCCATATAATAAAATATTGTCAAGCCTTTAAAAAGAAGGAAATACGGCCATTTGTGACAACATGGGTGAACCTGGAGGACATGATGCTAAGTGAAATAAGTCAGATGCCTGATATAGAAAGACAAATACTGTGTGACCTCACTTATGGGTGGAAACTAAACAGAAACAGGGAGTAGTAGAATGGTGGTTGGCAGGGGGTGAGAGAATTAAGGAGGCAAATTTTCATTTACATAGAATGAGTAAGTTCTGGGAATCAGAACATGATGACTATAGTTAATAATACCATATATACTTGAAATTTGCTTTAAAAAGTAAATATTAGTCATTATCAAAAAAAGTAACTATGTGAGGAGATGGATATGTTAATTAGCTTTCATTAAGGCAGTCATTTCACAGCGTGTATGTATGTCAAAAAGTCATGTTGCACAATTTAAATATATACAATTTTCATTTACTAAGGTCTGTAAAGAAAAAACAATGTGAAGGAAAAGCCTGATGAAAATAACATTTTTTGGAGAATATTAGAATCAGAATCAGTGAGTGATGGAGGGATGCCTTAGGGGTTTCTCAGCTGGACTTTGTGGGATCACGGTAAGAGTATGACCAGCTAAAATCAGAACTAAGGGAAGGTTAACAAGAAACTGCCCCTGAGCTCTTAAATACGCCCATCTGACATCCTGAGGCCACTCATGGCTAACTCAGTGGCTATCTCTCAATGGTGTGGCTTCAGTTTTTCTGTGAGTCTCCAGGGAAAAAGTGATAATGGGATAAAGCCAATTTTCCTCTTCTAAAAATCGATTTTTTTATTTGTTTAGACTGAGACAGTGCTACCACGAAATTAATGATTCTTTAGCCACTGCACTTGTTTCATTTTTTCCCAAGGCCCTCCAGGCTGCTTCTCTGGAAAGAACACAAAGGTTCCAAGGCACTATTTTTGTAATCTAAAGCAGTTGTGCTCTCAGGCCTGATGCTACAACTGTGATTTTAATTTATCAACCTGCCACTCAGGGAAATGCTGTAAAAACATTTGAAAGCTTAAACCCATTATTTATTTCTGCACCTGTCAATGCCACTCTTCTGTACTTGTCAAAACCATTTAAACTGCACTATGATGGCATATACAATATCACCGATAAATTGGGTCATCAATCATGTATATATATATTTTGACAGTGGTGTCTTGAATGCATAGGTTCCAGAATGCATTTTTAAGGAGCAAGAATTCATTACTCTCCAATAATAAAATAGAGTAGAGTCATCAAAAACAGTCTTCCTCAGTCTTTACCATTTGAAAATGTCTTAGGCAGCAGAGAGACTCGTGGTGACTGAAATGACTTTTATTTCTTCAGTGAAATGTTCTCCTCAGGGAAAAGAAAGTAATTGCAGATTATAGCAGGCAGGAGTATAGTGTTACTTAGAGGGAAGAAAATACATAGGATCATTAAATAGATTTATTTAAGTTCTGCTTATAAAGAAAGCACTGGTGCAGGACTTTAGAGCTGATGATATTTCAAAAGAGTGCTATCAGCACTTCCACCACTGTCTAATTCATTCATATAATAAAGTATCACATTAAGCCAAATGTCACAGTTCATATCAGTTTTACTTTGAGAATTGGTATTATTATATATCCTAGGCAACCTCTCCCCCAGAATTTATATGAGATCTTTGATCATAATAAATTAAGGTATTTTAAAGTCAATCTATAATTTGATATATGTATATATATATATAGAGAGAGAGAGAGAGAGAGAAAGAGAGAGAGAGAGAGACTCAACTATTAAATCCATTCAACTCATTGACAAATCTGATGTCATACAGGTTATAAAATAAAATGCTGTTAAAAATATAACTTAAATAATATTGGTTAAATAATCATACTGCAGCCTCTAAACTCTTAGTCATAGCAATCCTCATCATTTAATTATTCTAAAAAGGCAATGTCTAATGAGAAGTCCTTTAAAATCTACAAGGATTTATGATCACTTCATATCATATAATTTTAAATTAGCCAAACTAATTTGTAGACATCAAATACTCATACATGAGAAAATAAATAAGCTTGTCATACATAAAATCTCACTCATGAGAAGAACTAATCCTATAAGATGTTACAGAATCAAATTTAAAACAGTCAAAACACTGACAGGTATATTTACTTACACAAATACTGCTGGTTCCTTAATACCACAAGCACTGTTTTTGAGGAACATGAGATGTTAAAGTATCAAGCTACATTGAAAGGGTGAGCATATAGTCTGCAATAAAAGATAAGTGTATTTGGATATGCATATGAATAAAACAGATATGGTGGCTCTGATTATCTAGATGTTATATGTTGAAATACTACAAGAAGAGAGCATTGAATACAGTTGGAAATAAGACCTCAGTTTCATATACTTTTAAAATCTGTCCTGAAAACACTCACTAGAAATAAATGTTCAAAAGAATAAGTGCTTGATTTCACTCAGTTAAAATCAACCCATCTTCAAGGAAATAAAACTAATTAACTTTACTTGAAGGTAATAAACTCCTTTTCCAGGGCGCCTGGGTGGCTCAAGTCAGTTAAGCATCTGACTCTTGGTGTCAGCTCAGATCGTGATCTCAGGGTTGTGAGATCAGGCCCTGTGTCTGGCTCCACACCCAGCGCAGAGTCTGCTTGAGATTCTCTCTCCTTTCCCTCTACCCCTCTTGCTCTGGCTCTCTGTCTCTCTCTCGACTAAATAAATCAATCTTAAAAGAAAAAAAAAACACATTTATTTTTCCTATTTTTAAATATACCTAAAGGGTTTTCCAATGGAATTATACTTGCTTTATCTAAATAATTTCTTGGCAGTATTAGCCCTTCCTAAAGGATTCTAAGTATTGATTAGCCTTTATTTTCCATAGTTCAATGAATCTATACTGATTCTTATGTAGAGAAAATAGATATTATAATTATTTAATACTGGAAAACCATGACACAGAGATGTGATGTAATCTCCGTAAAGACACACAGCATATTAGTAGTCATTTTGGAATGGAGTCCAGCCTCGGGCTTTTGCTTAAAGAGCTGTCAATTTCATTCACACTTTCATTCTGTCTTCTAAGTTTCATATTCATCTGAATCATCACGAACATCCACATAATAACTTAATTATTCAGGAAAATAATATGTACATAAAAAGTTTTTTATTGCTTCCAGAGGCAGTGTGAATCCCAGATTTGCATTATGAAAAATGATGGCAAAAGTTTTAAAGCCTCACTTCCCAATTAAATTCTGTTCATCCACCCAAGAATGACTGATCTTTTTTTCATCAATCTCAACATGTGACCTTTTCAACACCCTTAATGACATTTTCAAAGTACAGAATAGTTTTGATTCAAAAGATTCCCTACTTAATTCTCCAGAACAAATCAGTTATCACAGTATAATCGATAGCTACCCAATATTAGCAAAAGCCAGGCTTCGCTTAACGATTTTAGAGCTTATCAGGGGGAAAAATGCATTGAAGATCTGTATTTTGGCATGCTGACTAAAATAGATATTAAAATGGAAAATCAACCCTCAAATGTTTCATGTTTTTAGAAACATTATTTCGTTGGTGCAATTTTAATTAGATCACATTCTGAATTTACCATTAGAACCTGCAGGCCACGTTCAACTTCAAAATAACATAACAGTGCCTCTGGTTTAACTCAACAGTAGACTACCCTCAACTGTAACTTCCTCTTAGCTTCAATGAAAAGCATAAAAAAAGATGAAACACTTGATGAGACATTTCTCCCAGATCTTGTTAAATTATTGTATTATGCAAGTGGTATTTCAATGAAGTAGATGTTATAGCCCAACTGGATACTAAAAATCTTGAAAGCCTTTTAAAAAGTGAGGCTCTCTAGGGGTGCCTGGGTGGCTCAGTGGGTTAAAGCCTCTGCCTTCAGCTCAGGTCATGGTCTCAGGGTCCTGGGATCGAGCCCCACATCGGGCTCTCTGCTCGGCAGGGAGCCTGCTTGCTCCTCTCTCTCTGCCTGCCTCTCTGCCTACTTGTGATCTCTGTCTGTCAAATAAATAAATAAAATCTTAATAAAAAAATAAAAAGTGAGGCTCTCTAAAGAAGTCATTTTTAAAATGTGTTTCTTAATCATGGGCCTTTGATTATCAGCACCAATTTCAGGAAGCCCATGACATGCTGACTCCTCCAAGTTCCCACGTCAGACCGCCAAGTCAAAGACTAGGGGGCTTCCCAATGGATGAAAGCATTCATTCCTAATTTTCTTCAGTTACCAGTTTTTAGTTCGACGCTCATAAGAAAAAAAAACTATTTTTATTTTTTTTAAAGATTTTATTTATTTATTTGACAGACAGAGATCACAAGTAGGCAGAAAGGCCGGCAGAGAAAGAGAGAGAGGGGGGAAGCAGGCTCCCTGCTGAGCGGAGAGCCCAATGCAGGACTCGATCCCAGGACCCTGAGATCATGACCTGAGCCGAAGGCAGAGGCTTTAACCCAATGAGCCACCCAGGCGCCCCATAAGAGAAAATTTGATAGCATCGCTGCCCTTTGTACGATGAACAGCTGTCTAATTTCATTAAGTGCATTGATTCATTATTTGAAGGACTCTCTCAATGTATGTGTGCAAAGTATTATCTGATAACAATGTCAGCTGCTGTTTGAAAACCAGCCTACTAGACAGAAATAGTTTGCCGTTACTGTGATTGAATATTGAACTTTCCTTCCATATTACAAAGATCACAACATCAAACTATCATTGTTGGGGAATTTAGTAAAGTAAAACTTTACTGTTCACAATGGCAGATGAAAGGTGGCATCAAATTGTTTAAACTTAATTGTTTAAAAAAATTCTGCAATTCACATTATTTTTGAGGACATTGCTAATTGCCTAACATTTAAACGTTCAAACTACAAACCAAGGATTAAAAAACAAGAAGTGGGGGCGCCTGGGTGGCTCAGTGGGTTAAGCCTCTGCCTTCAGCTCAGGTCATAATCTCAGGGTCCTGAGATGGAGCCCCGCAGCATCCAGCTCTGTGCTCAGCGGGGAGCCTACTTTCCCCCAATCCTTCTCTGCTTACCTCTCTGCCTACTTGTTATTTCTCTGTCAAATAAATAAATAAAATCTTTTAAAAAAGCAAGTAGATTTTATGATTCCATTTCATTCTAATCAAGATCCAGGATCTTTTTTCTTTATTTCTGAATATCAATTTAATTATACTTGGATGAGAATTAATTTATTCAGTACAAAATTCTTCTCAAATCATATTGCTAGGTGCAAACCAAGGTACAAAGACAGACTAGAGCAGTGTTTCTCATAGTGGATTCACTAAAACTGTCAATCTGTGAACTGTTTTTACCAGGGTGAGTACAGAAGTACAAAAAGGAAGAGAATGCATTTAGAAACTTTGCATTTTTATGCCACTTTGACATCTAAGTGTACAATTTGGTATTATATGAAATTATCAGTCAGTGATGAATGGGAAATTTTTAAAATAAAAAGCTAGTCCTTCACTACAGTAATTGAGAAGTTATGGACAAGTCTAAGTCTTTGCCTTTAAGAACCTTACCATCTATGAAGAGGATAAAAACAAAGAAGCTGGTATCTAATACAAGGCATGGCTTGGCAGCTCTAATCTGCTAAAGAAGTTAAAATAAAAATAAGCAAATATTTGTGATGTGGGGCATTACTTGATAATTCTTGAAAGACAAGTTATAAACGAAAAGTCATGATATGACCCAGGCAGGTTCAGTTTCTATTGAAGATAACTAGTAGTACTATTTGGCTGCACCAAACATATCTTAGAAGTGACACTGAATGACATACTGGCAAATTAACCAGTAACCACATCATGGGAGACTGAAAAACCTTGTGTTCAAGCTTTTTTCAGCTTCCCTCATCCCTTTTCCCCCTCTCTTGCCTCTTCTTTCCTCTCCTTCCCTCTCCCTGTTGTTTTCTCCCTTCTCCCCTCCTTCCCTTTTCCTTCCCCTCTCTTCTTCTCTCCGTCCTCCAAATCTCCTACTTCTCTTACTTTCTCCCCTCTTTTTTTCTAGGTTAGTTATTTTTTTGTTGTTGTTTTGCTATTTTTTTTATTTCTTTTCAGCATAACAGTATTCATTGTTTTTTGCACCACACCCAGTGCTCCATCCAATGCGTGCCCTCCTTAATACCCACCACTTGCCTCCCCTAACCTCCCATCCCACCCACCCCCCGCCCCTTCAAAACCCCTCAGGTTGTTTTTCAGAGTCCATAGTCTCACTTTCTCCCCTCTTTTTACCTCCCCCCTTCTCCTCCCTTTTCTGTTCTCTTCCTGTTTTCATTTTAAAAAACGTCATGCCTTCAAGAAGGAGCTTATGTCCTCGTGCCTGGTCTTCACCTACTCCCTTTGCTTTGCAAGAGATTCCACCATGAGGAGCAAAGTTAGTTTATGTGAAATGTTTTCTGAGCGCCAGAAATCACATTAATTCCTAACACTTCAACCCAGCTCTTCACAGTTAGGGGGCGGGGGGGAATCCTGTCACTATATCTTGATGGCCTATGGGAAAATTAGGGCAACCCTACAATGCCATTATTTTTCAACAGTGGACCAGAATGAGATTTCTCTTTAACAATGACTTAGCAGTTTATCATCTCAGAAAACTGACCATCCCAGAAGATCTGGAGATACTGACATTTTACAATCCCAGTAAACCCTTAAGCCCCTACCCATCACACCCCAGTGAGACCCTCTGGTCAACAAGCCCTGTATATGTGTGCATGCATGCATACACGCTCACGTGTGTGCACGTGTACACAAACACACACACACACACACAACTTCCAGTCAGGTTTTTAGTACCATGCTCTGAATTATGACCTACCAGCAAAGGATCACCAGATATTTGGGAAAATACTCTAACACAAAAGAAAAAACCCCCAGAGAATATCAGAACTCCACAGTAGGGGAAATATATAAGGAGTATAAAACTAAACTAAACAAACAAGCAAAAAAATCCTAGAACCTCTTAAAAACCTATAATCAATATCCCTAGAGATAGGAAAATATATCTACATAAAAATTGTATTATTATAAAGGAACATATGGAAAACAAAAAAATTCTTAGAAATTAAAAGCAAAACAGAAATGAAAAATTCAATGAACGTTTGGAATTCAGACTTAAAAGAGCACAAAAACAGAGGTGGAAAATAGTTAAGAAAAGATTTAAAAATAATTTGAGGCTAACTCCCAGAGATCAGTATCTAGTAATAATTGTTTCACAAAGACAAAACAGAGGACATTATCAAATAACTAATGAAAGGAAGTGTCCTAATACTGAAACATATGTTTCCCATAGAAGGATACTCAGCACAGTGAGTGAAAGGCAAAGCACACTTAGGCAGATTAATTACTATAGATAAGAAGATCTTAAACCAGGCACGTGGGTGACTCAGGTGGTTAAGTGGCTGCCCTTGGCTCAAGTCATGATCCCTGGGTCCTGGGATCGAATCCACAGACTTCCTGCTCAGCTGGGGAGACTGCTTCTCCTTCCCGTTTTGCCCCTCCCCCGCTCATATGCTCCCTCACTCTCTCTCAAATCAATAAATAAAATCTTTTAAAAAAGGAAAAAGAAGAAGACCGTTAACCTTCAAGCAGAGGAATAAAAGCCACATACAAAGACTCAGAAACAGAATGTCATCACATTTCTCAACAGTAGGAACCTGCAGACAAGGCGATAATGCCCTCTGAGTTCTGAGAGAAAGTGATATCCAACCAGATTGTCAGTTCTGCCAAACACAATATCAATCAAGCATGAAGATAGGAAAAGATCCACTCCATTCTTGTATTTTTTTTAGCATTTATTTTTTTTTTAAGAGTGAAAATTTTTTTAAATTTCTTTTCAGCGTTAACAGAATTCCTAGTTTTCACGCCACACCCAGTGCCCCATGCAATGCGTGCCCTCCCCAATACCCATTCTTGTATTTCTGTGGTGGGTCTAGTCTGCCAAGTCACCGCAGCCACTGCATTAGCAAATACTGAACCACTGGTCCTAGGGGAAATATAGGATTGGGCACGAGTCACAACATTTTTGTTAACCAATGAATACATAACCCTGCTGAGTGTGTTTCTGGTCCTAGGGGAAATATAGGATTGGGTTCCCACGAGGCACGAGTCACAACATTTTTGTTAACCAATGAATACATAACCCTGCTGAGTGTGTTTCTGTGTAAAGACAGTTTATTTCATATGTATCGTTGATGAGTTAACATTGAACTCATGACCAACAGCACTATAACGCTTCCTGTGGGAAGCTCATGTAGCACATGTATATTCTCCCTAAGACACATCACAGCCTGTTGTGCTTGGGAACACTTACCAGCACCTCAACTCTCTGTTTAGGGGTCATTGCAGACAGAAAAATCACCAATGAAAAAACACAGAAATGAAAAAAAAAAAAAAGAAGAAGAAGAATACAGCACTAAGTAGACCATGAAAAGTAGATTTATTTGCAGTGTCAGATCTGGACATAGAAGGCAGCACATCACCTAAGTCTCAGTGGGGAATGTGCTGCTTCAGCAACTCAAAACTTTTGCCATTCTGTGCGTGTCCGTGAGTGACCACGAAAGCACTGCAAGTATTGATCTGGGGGTTACAGGTAATCTTAACAAATTCACAAATACAGGATCCACAAATAATAAGAATCAGCTATTTTCAGAAATCTAAGGATTAACCAATCCTTTCTAAGAAATCTACTGATGCTTGTTTCACCAAAATCATTGAATAAACCAGAAAATAAGCCAATAAATAAATAGGTCTAACACAAGAAAGAAAAAAGTCCCCAAGTCACTGGTGAAAAGAAGTACCAGGATGGTCACTTTGTAGCGGACCCAGAGAGGACTCATCTGGGTTATAACAGGATATGGGGAGCTCTAGGAAGAATGAAAAAGATGAAGCCACTCTCAAGGCCAAGTAAACAACAATTTGTACAAAGAGGAAATATAACGATAGTATGTGGCTCAGCTGTAAGTAGTATCTATGTAGTCATAATAACGTAAACACTGAATATTGACTTAAGACAGAAAAGCACTAATGAGAAAAAAGCATGGAAGCTTGTGAAAAATTCTTCACTACAAGTAAGCCCAGCCATACCGTGAGGGCTCAGAGGGAAAGCATTCCTCCGAGTAAGATTTAATTCTATTCAAAATGAATATGTGGTTGAAAGGTACACACTTCCAGGTATAAGATTAGTAAATCCCAGGGATGTAATGTACCGCATAGTGATTATAGTTAATCATATGCTATTGTATATTTGAAAGCTGCTAAGAGAGTAGACTTTAAAAGTTCTTATCACAAAGGAAAACAATTTTGTAACTATGTGTGGTGATGGATGTTAACTAAACCTATTCTGGTAATCATTTCATAAAATATCAAATCATTATTCTGTACACCTAAAACTGATAAAATGTTACATGACAATTGTATCTAAATTTAAAAACAAAAACAAAGATTTAATTCTAGAAACTGAAGAATATTTTAAAAAATATCTGTTAACTTAGTTTAATAATGTTCAGAAGGCAAGTGCCTGTAAGAAATATCTGTAGGTTGTAATAAGAAGAGATTAATCTATAAAATAACAGTTGATTCTTTAACTAAACTCCAGATTCAATATAATGCTTCTTATGAAAAAGTAAATGGCACATTTGATACTACACTGGGGAAAAAGCCCCAGTGACATTAGGAAAAAACTTGACAAACATTCCCTGAGTAAAATAGAGGAAAGTGGCAAAATAAGAACAAGGAAAAAAAATGGATGAAAGTTCAGAGAGTTTAATCTGTAAATAATAGGTATTGCCACAAGGAACAATTTTATAGAACATGAGTCAACAGTGAAAGATAAAATATAATTCATTGATTTTTTAAATGAGATTTTTACAAGTTGAAAGTAAAGAAAGCTATTGGTATCTACGCTGAAAAAGAAAAGCTAACTTTAAGAGAAAAACTAAAGTTGGACTCAGTTTTCTCTCCGATGTGTACTACTGGGAAGACAATAACAGAGATATTTTTGAGGGAAAAGATTGTAACAAGAATCCTGTGCTCAACTACGTCATCTTTCATTTGTGAAGGTAACAGAAAGACATCAAGAGAAAATATATTTTACCACATACCAAACCCAGAGAAAATTTTATAAGTGTAGCTACTAACCTTATTTTGATTCTGGACTCTCACATCATAAGGCTCAACCTAATTAATGAAAATATGTTTAACAACTATTTAGTCATGTTCTTTAACTGAAGAGATCTTGAGGGGGACAAAATAATTTTTGACAAAGACTATCAGAAAAATGATAGTTGTGGAAAAATTCTGACAATATTTCTAGAGTTTATCTAGAGATGAGAATATTAGAAACAAAATTTTGAAGAATAGTAATTATGATGGAGATGATCTCTTCTACAAATGTGCCATTTAGGGATAAGAATTGACAATTCAGTGAGGATAAAATACAGACTACAACAATAAACCATGTATATATATGAAGGTAGTAATTGATAGAGTGTAAACCAAGTCAATGAGGAGTGGAAGAATCATTCAATATTCCTTCTTGTTTTTGGCACATATCTATTTAAGTAGTTCTCTTCTTACTATTTTTTTTAAGATTTTATTTATTTATTTGACAGACAGAGATCACAAGTAGGCAGAGAGGCAGGCAGAGAGAGAGAGAGGAGGAAGCAGGCTCACTGCTGAGCAGAGAGCCCGATGCAGGGCTCGATCCCAGGACCCTGGGATCATGACCCGAGCCGAAGGCAGAGGCTTTAACCCACTGAGCCACCCAGGCGCCCCTCTTCTTACTATTTTATTTAGAATATATCATAAGGACTGCCTTTTAATATTATCAAATACCTCTTTAACATCTACTGATGAAAATCATATTTTTTCTCCTTTTTTTTAAAGATTTCATTTATTTATTTGACAGAGATCACAAGTAGGCAGAGAGGCAGGCAGAGAGAGAGGAGGAAACAGGCTCCCTGCTGAGCAGAGAGCCCGATGCGGGCTCGATCCCAGAATCCTGAGATCATGACCTGAGCTGAAGGCAGTGGCTTAACCCACTGAGCCACCCAGGCGCCCTTTTTTTCTCCTTTCATTTGTTTTTGTGCCAGAGTATGCTGATAGATTTTCAGACTTGAACCTGACGTTAGTTTCCTCTCCCTAGTTTACTTTGGCCTATTGTCTTGCTCTTTTTCTAGTAAGATTAAGATGGAATTCCTTTCTTTTTCATCTGTAGTCTTTAACCATGAACTACATCTAAGCCATACTTAGGTTTTGGAAGCCATAGGTTTTGGAAGAAGCATACTTTCTGTTTCTTTCTAGATAATATGAAAGTCCAATTTTGATTTCTTCTTTAATTCTACATCAGTTTGATTGAGGGGAGTCAAGAAGACCAAAACTGGTGCTCAACAGAAAAGGAGCTAGATTCAGGTCACCATGTTCCCAAAACCTTTAGGTGAAAAGTCAAATGTTACACTTTAACAAAGTAATTTGATTTAATAAAATCATGAAATTTCAACTTGGAAGATATCCCAGAACTATGTAATGCATCAATTCTCTTCACTACAAAATCCCTAACAAGTGATTTTCAGGCTCTTCTTGAAGCACATGTATCTGTTATACTGTGTTATACTAGATCATACAGTGTCTTGTCATGGTATTTTTCTTTTTTTTTAATTTTTTTTTTGTATTTTTCTTTTTATGTTTCTATTTTCTTTCCAAAACTACTAGACACTCAAGATATTTGGAACTCATTATTCTATTTCTTTGTTATAATTAGCAGTAACACTGTTCCTTGTAATTACTACTCTTTAAAACTTGTTTTGCCTTCTGGAACCACAGTGAATAAATTCAATGCCTCTTCCACTAAAACAACATTTCAAATATTTAAACAGTTAGCTGCCTTCTTTCCCAAAGGCTTCCTTCTCTAAACCAAACAACCTTATTTAATTCAACCTTTTTCATACAGAATCATTTTTGAGATTTCTTGCCATCCTAATTTCTTTCATTTGTATGCATTCCAGTTGGTTACTATCCTAATGAAACTTTATGAAATACGCTAAACTGTTTCCAGGGAGATCTCAAAAGTGAGAGTCCAATGGAATTATTATCTTCTTTTTTAAAAACCCTACACTTTAGTTAATGCCATGAAGATTTCACTAGCCTTATGGTAGTGGTAGCACATTCCTGGCTTCTACTTCTGCTAGTGGTAGCAATTGGCAAAAATATCTAATATTTCTTACTCCAGTATCTGGTAACCCATAGACAATGTGTGGTTTATACTGTGGACTCTAATTAATGATATCATTGCTTTGGTTCTCTCATTTATACAATCAGGGTAATATTAACACTAACTCTTAGGACTTTTAAGATAATTAAATGATTTGACATAACCAAGGTAATTAGAACAATGATAAATGCTAAACATTCCATAAATGTTAATTGTTAGATTAACATTGTTGTTACTATTGTTATTATCTCTTTTGACATCAGTCTCAAACATTTTTATAAGCTAGACTCCACCATGAAGAATATGGGCAGTTGATAAATTTAGTCTTGAAGGAAAACTTCAGAAAAATTATTGTAATCCAATAAGATGAAAATTGTAATAACAAAACTATCAACTATGCAAGCTATGGAAAGGGTTTATCTATAAATGGACAACCTGTACCCTTTGAGTATATGTCACATTCGGTCATTCTCAACATGTAGAAAAAAGAGCGCCTGAATGGGGCTGTATCAGGCAAGGCTCAGTCAGGAGACAGAAGACAGAAACCACACCAATAATTTTAACAGAGAAAATTTAATGTGAGGAATTATTAACTAGTGAAATTACATGGTTAACTACTTTAAAGGGGTAAAACAAAAGACTATAAAAGAATATTAGAATAGAAAATGTAGGAAACAGCTGCTATCTCTTTGGCTGAAGGAGCATATCCAGGGAAGGAGTCAGTGAAGAGCCTCTCTCTCTCGGGCTGAGAGTCACACTCTCCTCTGTAGGAGAGGGTGTGACTGCAGCCTCCAGGATGGCAAGGGTTTAGCTGGAGTGTTGGTGGACTAGGGATGACGGGTAGGCACCGTCCTGCTGGGGTGCCAGTGAGCATCACTGGGTCTCCCACATGCTCCTGACAGCAGTGTCAGATGGGCAAGAAGAAAAAGCATAAGGACCCCTGGAAAAAGAAGCTGCTTCCTCTTCTTTGCTTTGTGGTTTTCCTCCAATGCCTCTGACAAACTCTAACTTAGCGCCAGCTGACAAAGGGGCAATGTTTATACGATCCAGCTCCATTATCACAAAGCAAGAACAAAAAAAAAAAAAAGATAGATTTAGAATTGAGAGGCAATAACTATCAATTTATTGGCAGAAAGGGCTAGCCCAACATAGCAATCATAATGACTTAGACATTTTTTAATTATTTATTTATTATTTATTTATTGGATTGAGAGAAAGAGAAAGAACATGCAGAGAAAGGGGCAAAGGGAGAGAGAGTCTCAAGCAGACTCCACACTGAGTGCAGAGCCCAACATGGGGCTCGATCTCACCACCCAGAGATCACAACCTGAGCCAAAACCAAGAGTCAGATGCCTAATCCAGGCATCTGGGTGCGCCACCCAGGCATCCCCATAATGCTCTAAACATTCCAATATTAATACTCAGGTGTTTGAAAACTCTAATATGGATATTTGTTCCCTACAAAAACTAATAACAATAAATATCATTGCAGAAATTGCCACAGGCACATAACATTCAATTCAAAAAATTTCAGATGGGTGAGCACTAACACTCTGCCTTTTCAAAACTCACAATCTAGTGAAATAGACTCCTGGATAGTCAATTGTTTTATAATATGTTCAGATATAAGTATGCATAAGAAGCTGTAAGAATGAAATCTGCATATTTATGGATGAATTCAGTTAAAACCAAGAGAGAGATAATACTCTACAGAATTTTGACATGAGTCCTCCTGGAATATTTTACTCTGGAAACTCCAGTGTCAAGAAATTAAGACAAATTCAATTAAGTTTGAAGAAGGAAGGTAAGAACGATGAATGGAATGGGAGATTGGTTTGTGAAGGAGAAGGTTATCAGAAATCAATCTATATAGATTAGCTAAGTGACAGGAAAAGCAGAAAACTGACAAGCGAGAATTAAATGTAAATGCAAAAACGGTAACAGAATACATGGAATTTAGTCTCACTTCACAGGCTTTATAGTTAGGGAAAATGTGGGGCTTGAGTTTGGCCTTTAAGAATGGATAATATTCAAATGAAAGACGATAAAACATGTTGATAGATGGAGAGCTTGAGCAAAACCCTATAATGGGAAAATGCTGAGCTACCAGTTGGCTAATGCAGAAGACCTTGTAGAGATCCAAGAATGTCCTCCTGTGACAGCAGGAGCATTTCTCTGCCACACAGAGTAGGTGCAGGGAAACGCTGAATGGTTGAAAGAGTAGTTGAACAAATTATTAAAGAATATTTGAAGAAGGAACCCCATTTTAGAGAGCACTGAATTTTGAGTCTGAATATTACCTTGTGAGGCAAGGAGAGTAACTGAAAAGTTTGTTGTTGTTTTGTTTTTGATATTTTGCAAATAGATTTCAAGTCACTAGCAGCAGGTATCATGGATAGGAGATGGGAATGTACTTGAAATCAGGAATACCTGTTTGGAGACCGTTTCACTGGTCTAGACAAGACTCCTCATCTATAGGCCAGGCCTTCAAAATGGCTATATTCTTGGTTCTCCTGCTTTCACATTTATAGTTCTCTTACTAAGTATGTCATGCAGTTTGCAAAAAATAAACTTACATTTTCATTGTAGCTTTATCAAGTAATCATGAATTGAAGACAATCTTTTTTTCCCCCACTTATTCCAGAGCAAAAGACTGAAAGGAAAAATAAGCACAATTATAGAATTGTGTTTACATATGTGTTTGCACATAGAATGTGTAAACACCTTTCCTAACAGAACACAGCATAAAGAAGGTTACAAGCATACCCCATTCAAGAAGATACTTCCAAAATCACAATCCCTGGGTTAACTCAGTCAGAAGACAGAAAAATAATATTTTCCCCTCCTTTTTCTCTCTTGCTCCCAGAACTCACTAGCTACACCTACCTTAATTAAATTGTTTACTGTTTCACAGTAAACTTACTTATAGTAGGTACTGGTTCACACTTACCCTTGAAGTGTGTGAAACAGTAAACTTGACTCACAGCAGGCAAGAGACCAGAACTCATAACTAGGCGGGGTGGATTGTTTTTACTCTTTTGAATGTCTTAGTCACTGCAGCTTCCTGAGCTCCCAGGTCCTGATCCACAATTTGTCAGAACTTTACGCACCTGCCATTAATTCTTTAGGTTCCCACTCACCTCCTTCCTCAATTCCAAAGTCCTTCGTAGTAAACTATCTTGTCAATGCAATTTAAACTAAGTAACTTTTCTCACTCTTTTTGAACTTTTAATGTATGTGTGAATACCTATCCACTATATACACACACTCACACGTACACACACACTCCGAAGTAAAATTAAAGTTTTATATGTATTCCCTAAAAGAAAATAGACAGATTTTTGTCAACATATTATCTTGACAAAGTTTACAAATCTGTTTAACTACATATTCTCTGACATTTGGAAACCTACACCAGATTCTATGACAAGTTAGAAATAGGATATTGTAGGGTGCCTCGGTGGCTCAGTGGGTTAAGCCTCTGCCTTCAGCTCAGGTCATGATCTCAAAGTCCTGAGATCAAGTCCTGCATCAGGCTCTCTGCTCGGCAGGGAGCCTGCTTCGGCCCCACCCCCCATCTGCCTCTCTGCCTACTTGTGATCTCTCTCTGTCAAAAATAAATAAATAAAAATCTTTTTAAAAGAGAGAGAGAGAGAGAGATAGGATACTGTAGGTACATCTAAAGATACTTCTACTAACCTTGGAGAAGTAAGCTTTGGAAATTCAGTCCATTAGCCTGCCCTTTGACTTCTGCAATCATGACTTCCACAGGTACTCTGAAGAAAAGTTATGCTAATGACAGAGACTAATCTTCATAAAGTACTGTTCTACAAATTTATTCCACATTTTTCTACCACCAATTCTTGGCCTTCTGGAAGGGTCTCCTTTTAAACATTCACTTGTCAAATTCCTAAATTTACAAAGACCAATTCAAATGCCATCTCCTTCACAAAGCCTTGTTTGAGACCTTGTCCCACCAACCACATCCTATTCCTTCTGCCTATAAGCTCTCATAACAGTTTTTATATCTGGTATTTTTCAAATTCTGTTTAAATTATAGTCATATGTATATTTATCTAATCCCTTATACTTAGATTGACATTCCTTAAGGTTAGAAGCCATGTTCTTTTTATTTTTTTTAAGATTTTATTTATTTGTTGGACAGAGAGAGATCACAAGTAGGCAGAGAGGCAGGCAGAGAGAGATGGAGAAGCAGGCTCCCCGCCGAGCAGAGAGCCCTATGCGGGGCTCGATCTCAGGACCCTGAGATCAGGACCTGAGCCGAAGGCAGAGGCTTAACCCACTGGGCCACCCAAGCGCCTCTAGAAGCCATGTTCTGCTGATATTATTATCCACAAGTCCCAGTATTGTACTTGACTTAAAATACTCAGTAATCGATCATCCAGTTTAATTTGGGAAGCCAGATACAGTATATGTGCTGCCGAAGCAAGCACTGGGAAGCCAGATATAGTCACTGAGAAGGCTTCAGTAGGAGTTACTATTGGCAGGATGTCTGTAATGAAACCATTAAAATGCTTCCTCCTTGTGCTGGGAAGTTTATTCATTTTCTTCAGATTATATTTTAATGAAGTTCTGTGATGGAAAATAAAAAGAAATACTTGTATGAATTAGTCTATTCATATGAAGCTGGTTTATGAATTTAAAGGGATTAGATAAAATTGATCTCGTATATTGCAAAACCTAATGAGTTGTGATTTCTTCTTCTGTAAATGAAAAAGCTTAAATTAAATTCCAGGGAAGTTACTTGGTGTCATTTAATCTTCAGTAATAAAATAAAGACTATGAGTGTGCAACTCTAAACAATTACTTTACTAATTCCCATTTCCCATTAAATTTTGAGGGAACCTGAGCAGTTAGAATAAAGGTACACTGAAAAGTAGAATAAAAGTCATGAAAGTGTACCAGATTTAAAAATAAAAAATATAAATTATTTGTGCGAAATATTCAAAACTCCTGTTTCACTTTTCTAAAAAGTTGAGTATCTGCCCCTTGCACAGAGCATGCCTCCAAACAACAGAAGCCTTGACATTTCCCAGACTTAGTTTCTTCTCAGAAAGTGCCTAGAACATCTGATTTTGTTTCAGTAACCTAAGAACCAGATTGCCAAACAAAGCTGCTACAATGAAAACTGCAAAGGTCCCTCCCTTAAAAGCCCCTCCTCAAAAAAGGAAAAAGTAAATTAGCCCCTGAACAGAACAGTTTATGAGGAAAGGAAAGGCTATCATCTTCTTTTTTTTTTTTTAACTTGAAAGACATATTTTTCCTTCCAGTAAAATCTTGAGGTACATAAAACGTCTTAAAAACCTGAATACGGCTTCTGGAAATGCCATTTTTTTGACAGGTAATTTCAAATAGAGTTTCACACAGAAAGAGAAACGGATTTTTAAGAGAGACAAAATCTGGGGAAGTGGGAAAAAAAAAAAAGAAAGCTGGCAGCAGCAACACTGGGAAAGCATAATTGTCACAAATCATACTTGCCCTGTGGTTATCTCTTCTCATTTCTTTGAATCTCTTTTTCTTCCTTGGAAATCCAGCATGATTTTATAGCTTATGACCTGAGCCAACTACAGCCATGGCATTTCAGCTAAAAGCCCAAGCCATTAAGACAAAAACAGGCTTGTCGTGATTACCAAGAGAGGTCTGTTTGTGCATTTCACTTCATTTTGAACTGTGACAGGTAAAATTGAGTTCCTGATAGCAGACGGTGGGACTTGGAGATCAAATAGTTCAGGACGTTCAGCTACAACTTGTTCTTGCAAATTCATCTCAGCAGTCAGGACTGAAGAAAAAATAAGCAGATTGAGCGAGATAATTTAATCAGCTGCTAAGAAAAACAGAAATGATTTCTCTTTTCTCATGCATTTTTTAATTTCCAGAAGGCTATTAATTATTGAAGTATTTCCTGGAGGTATGAAATGCATGGAATCATCATTGTCAGCCACATTTATAGCATATTTATTAATTGGTTCATATGTCATATTGGGCACTTGGGGAGTTTAAAAAGAGAGAGAGGACAAATATAAAAATCAAGATGAATTTTTATACCTCTTGAATTAAATGTTCTCATCATCAAGTTCATAAACCTTTGAAATGCTCTCTTAAGCATCTGAAGAAAAATAAAGTTATATGCTAAAGTATTAAGATTATTTTTTTAAATTTTATTTATTTGTCAGAGAGAGAGGGAGAGAGAGAGCGAGCACAGGCAGACAGAGTGGCAGGCAGAGGCAGAGGGAGAAGCAGGCTCCCCGCCGAGCAAGGAGCCCGATGTGGGACTCGATCCCAGGACGCTGGGATCATGACCTGAGCCGAAGGCAGCCGCTCAACCAACTGAGCCACCCAGGCATCCCTAAAGTATTAAGATTATTAAACTTATTTAAATTAACAAATGTCTGGTGAAACATGACACAATCAGAAAAATCACCAACTTTCGATTGAAATAAACCTGTGTTTTAAATATCAGCTCTATGAAAAATGATTTTAAAACTAACTGACTTATTACAGTGTGCTAGAAACTGTGCTATTCCACTTTGCAGAGGCAGTTTGCAAAGATTAAATGGATTTTTCAATGTTGTTATAATTGTGTTCCTCCAAAATTCACCTGTTGAAACCCTAAACCCCGGTTCCTCAGAATGTGACTATATTGGCAGAGAGAGTCTTCAAAGAGGTGAGGAAGTTAAAATGAAAATGTTGGTGGGTCCTATGCCAATATGACAGGTGTTCTTCTTTTCTTTTTTTTAAGATTTTATTTATTTATTTATTTGACAGAGATCACAAGTAGGCAGAGAGGCAGGCAGAGAGAGAGGAGGGAAGCAGGCTCCCCGCCGAGCAGAGAGCCCGATGTGGGGCTCAATCCCAGGACTCCGGGATCACGAACCAAGCCGAAGGCAGAGGCCCCAACCCACTGAGCCACCCAGGCACCCCACAACAGGTGTTCTTATCAGAAGAGGAGGTTAGGACTCAGACACCACAGAGGGACAACCACGTGAGGAGAGACAGCAAGACAATAGCCATCTGCAAGGTTAAAAAAGTGGCCTCAGAAGAAACCAAACCTGTTAACAACTTGACCAGAGCTACTTAGTTTCAAGTTCTGTCTCCTATCCACATCTGACCTAGCTATCTTCTCTTCCCTTGACCCCTACAATTCTAGAATACCTAGGATCAGCCTCTACTCCCTCTTGCTACACCCACTCCCAAAATAGATCTCAGCTTTTTAATGGCTTTATTGCCAACAGCATGCTCTCAACTCCCAAACTTACATCCCCAGCAAGCCCTTTCTTTGGGGCTGCTCAGTAAAGCAGCATTTAATCACCCATGAACGTGTTTTTTGATTGTCTCACAAGCATCCAAATGCTATCTTATCCAAAATCGAACTCAAGATTTTCCTCTAGAGTCTGCTTCCAAAACCTGCCCTGAACCTGTCTAACCCTCTCCATCTTTTCTGCAGTGTTGTCTAGGACACTGTTATTTCTTGTCTGAGTGATGGCAGTAGCCCTGGACCAACCTTCTTGCCTTACTGAATTCATCAGAGTCTTTCTGACTTGTGTCTTTGTGCTTTCTCTTCCCTTGGGTCCGTTTCTCCCCTGGCCCTTGATAGGACTTTTCTCATTCTTCAAGCCTTCAGTCATATGTCACCTCCTCAGAGAAACCAGCCCTGATAAATGTCTCTTAAGAGTTCTCCCCTTCTGTTTCTCTATGTCCCATTCATTTACTTCTAAGTATTTCCCGTTTAAAATATTTTTCTTATTATCTTTTTATCTGTCTCCACTGCTGTCAAAGAAAAAAGATACAACATACAGATTAAATAGGTAAGGAAAGAACGGATTCAAGACTTTCTAAATAGAGGACAGAGGTTAAACTCTGCTGAAACAAAATGCTGGGGAGTTTGTAAGATGTGGGGTGAGCTAGTGGCAATAGCAGGGAAATGGATCAATATGCTTAGGTCTCTAGACCTGGCTAGTTTGCTAATTGGTGCTTATAATCAAAGTTAGACCTCTGTTTTGCTTCTAAACCTAAGTGCCAAGTACAGTTCCTGACACACACGTCCTGGTCAGATTCTGATAAAGGAGTGCATGAATGACTACGCTATACTAGAATACGTAACCTGTGCTGTGTAGGGTATTTAATATCTCTAGGGCTCAGCATCCTATAAAATTGGAATAATACTCTATGTCTTATAGGTTGTTGTTAAGATTAAATAATGTGTTCTTTCAAGCCTCCTGATGTAAGAATAGTCACAAACTGAAGGACTGTTAAATTGATCAATTGGAGAATATTAAATTATTTGCCTGTCTATGGTGGTTCCTCAAAAAGTTAAACAAAAGTACTTTATGATCCAGCAATTCCACTTCTAGGTAGATACCCCAAAGAGATGAAATCAGGTACTCTAACAAATATTTGCACACCGATGTTCATACCACCACTATTCACACCAGCCAAGAGCTGGAAACAACTTAAATGTCTATCAATAGAGTAATAAACAAAAAGTGATGTGTACATATATACAATATTGTATTTTTCAGTCATAAAAAGGAATGAAATCTCATATAAAATACAGTATGGATAAACCCTGAAAATGTTATGCTAACTGAAATAAGCCAGACTAAGAAGGACAAAAATTATATTATTCCACTTCCATGAGGGATCTAGAAGAGGCAGATTCAGAAAGTAGGATGGAGAGTACCTGGTGCCAGAAGTAGGGGGAGTAGGGGGTGGGGAGTTACTGTTTCATGGGCATGGAATTTCTGTTTGGGATAATGAAAAATGCTGGAAATGGATATTAGCGATCTTTAAACAACATTGAGAATATACTCAACGCCACCGTGTTGTATACTTAAAATGGTTAGAATGATAAATTTTGTTATGTATGTTTCATACCAATAAAAAATGGTGAATAAACATTCAAAATAATTATTCCCCTATAGTTTAGATACTTCATTTGTCATGAGCAAATTTCTTACAGGCTGGGGAGAATTGCACAGTGCCATGGAAAAATGCCCCAGACATGGATTCAGAAGATTTTTTTTTCCAGTCTCAGCTCTGTCACTTAACTAGCAATAAAAATTTGAGCAAGTCCCTTAGGTCCTTTGCACCTTAATTTCTTCTAGTTACAGTATCCAACAGGATTGTTTTGCATACTAAAAGGAAATAATGCATATAAAGGACACTGTAAATTCCAACAATTATATAAGTAGATGGGAACAGTTTTTATTATATATTCCTTTAAGAAGCTTAATCTTTTCACTGAAATGTACTTAATAATTGCTATTTAAGTACCCTAAAATATTAAATTACTGTTGTTAAGATTCTGCCAAGTTGGATTTTTTTCTCTGTGTATGAAATTGTAAGTTTTTAGAATGGAAAAAAATGCTGAATTTCTAAGGAAAATCATTTCTGTTTAGCATTCTTATAGCGAATGGGTCGTTAAACCTTTCCGTTCCATACCTTTTGTTCATTGTACAGCCTCACTGTACATACCTTAGGAAGAAAGGATAATTATATTATATCCTGTCTGGAAAAAATGGCTTTCATTCACATGTAACTACAAGTATTAAAAATTTTTATTTTGCTACCTCCTCTCATCTTCCATTCCAAACGACACAAACTATTATCATTGCATTGTCAGACATATGATAGTTTGATATGGCACTATATCCAAGTAGAAATTATTTTGTAAAACTCTTTGGACATATAGTTACACTGAAAAATAAATATTTTAAAAGTAACATAAGCTTCTTGTTATAACCTCATAACTTAATACCAAAATTAGTGTGGTTGAACAAATGTCAACTAATTTTTTGTTTCCCTCCTTAGTGGTTATGTCTTTGACTATGATTACTACAGAGAAGATTTCTACAATCGGTATGTTAGTTTTTCATTCTTGTTACCCTTTCATTTAAATTCTTTTAACTGTTTTGTATATTGCACTCCTAGGTATTCTTACTCGATGTTTAAAGTAAAGAAAATTCTTTACTCAGTCCCAAAAAATAAAACGTAGACATATTTTCTTATTTTCATTGTGCTTACTAAAGCATAGTACATCTTGGACTTTCAGGACTCTGGTAGTTCTTAAGCCAAAAGTTCGATTATGGAATATTGGAATAACATTCCAAAAATTTAATGAACCAATATTGTTTTCCAGGTCTCTTGTTGACTTAGGATTCTTCACGACTGAGAGTTTTGTAAACTCGGAAAATGACTCCAACCTTCTAAAATACATATGTTTTCAATATGACACATTGCAATGTTAGTTGGTTAGATTGGTTAGATTCAGTTAAAAACTATGGGCAATTCTTGCTTTGCATAGTGGTGTTAGATCATAAAGGAAACCATGCAAAGTGATGTTAATAACCAATGGAAAAATAGAATTTTTCTACCACCTCTAAAAGTGTTTGTAAAAACATTAAAAACTCTCTTACTGTTGGTTATAAATAATAGGGAAATACAGTAAAGTTGTTTTAAGTACACTATAATTTGAAACAGTAAAAATATTGAGAATTAACCTGTTTTTAGCTCTTTGTAAAAAGACCTGTCCAAAAGTAGTTTGAGCAGGGCCCACCTTCTTGTACAACTTACAGTATGGAGCTAACATCCCTCTTGCGCCTTGGTGAGATGTCATACTCCTTTCAAAGGCCAGACCAGTTTCAATAGATGATCAGCGTTGTGAACTATCTCTGAGAGGTCTTCAGTGTGTGGTTCTTTCGCCAGTGTCCCTTCTTCTGGAGCATCATCATCCCGTTTTATCCCTTCACAACTGGCTTCCTCATTATGTCAATATGTTTGCTTTTCCAAAGTTCCTCTGGCTCAATATCTAAAGTCTCTCTAGTAGAAGAGTGTCGGCAGTCCTCAGCTGTTTCTCCTACAGTTCTATCCCATTTAATATTATTCAACTTCCAGTGTTACTGCTCTGCTCTTCTTTGCTGCACTTTCGTTTTTGTAGACCAGTTTCCTCTTTTGATTATCCACTTTCACCCAGGGCCACATGGGTTTATCACTGGCAACAAGGAGACAATACAACTACACAGTTCCTGTCGGTGTGTGCGACAGATGCGCAGCAACAAGATAGACTTTGGATGACGTGATGTGACCAATCACTGATCATGATGTGTCTCTTATTTGCACAGTGCTTAGTGGGCTGAAACACCAGCAGCCAAGTTTGGACTTGCTGAAATTACTCATAATTAATACGTGGCAACTGAAATTCGATTTGTGCTGTGGGGAGACATGTTATTTAACTAAACACAGGTAATTGAAATTCTGAGATATGCAGATCAAGGGCCAACTATCTGTAGATCATTAGACCACACACAAAAATGAGGTAAATATCTTTTAAGCTTTTTCATTGTGAGTTCTAGTCAAACAGCAACCAAAAAAATCCCAAGGTATAAAAATGGAAACTTGGAAAAATAGTTCATAATGGACATTTTTAATAGGGGAGAAACTTCATGATCTCAGGGAGAGCCTGGTTCTGTTTGCTCCAGCTGTGTGGCTCCTTTCCCAGCTCCACAAGAACACGATATACCCTCCTCCTTCAGCACCTTTTTCTGTGCTGCTCCTTCTCCTCATTCCTCCCTGTGCCATCTAGTTAACTTGCCTTCATCCCTGAGATCTCAGCATGAGCACCACTTTCAGACTAAATTAGTTTCTTCTGTTCCCCTCTCTCAGTACCCAGCATTGTTCCTTCACAGCACTTCTGCTTTTTACTGCTGTCTTTCTTTGTGATGACAGTATTTGATTTATGTCTGCCTCTCTTCCTCCATGAATGTGGGGAAAATGCTTAGGTTTGAGTATTATTGTATCCTCAGGCAATATCATTAAGTCTCAAACATAGTGGATACTCAATTTGTGTTCTTAATTCATCTCTTTGGATTTAGAGAGACTTTGGTTTTCCCTAGGTCATACAGTAAATTCATGACCAAACTACAATTATAAGCTATTCATTTAGATTCAATAACCAACTGTGTGAATATGCAAAACGGAAGAGGAGCAATATCTATGAGCTAAGTGAAAGGAGACAGCCTTACCTAAAGGATGATCATCACCGCTTCATCACTGCTATGTTCAACTACTCAGTTAAGCAAGTTGTTCCATTAGTTATGCCTTTATGACTAAATACGAAATTTAAGACATAATTTTCTCAAATCATTTTTATAATTTCTAAAAACACAGTATTTTATTATAAATATTAAACAGCCTGTAGTAACTTGTCCTAAAAATGATCTGAAGATCTGGCAGCATACAATAATCCCATTTACTATCAAGAAAAGACAACATTTAAATAGTCTGCATACTATTTGAAAATTTTATTTTTAGAGAATTCTAAAAAATTTTTTTAAAGATTTTATTTATTTATTTGAGAGAAGGAGAGCACAAGTGGGGTGAAGGACAGAGGGAGAAACAGACACCCTGCTGAGCAGGGAGCCTGATGCAAGGCTCGATCCCAGCCAAAGGTGGCTACCCCAGGCTACCTTTTAGGCTCACCCCAAAGACATTTTTTTAATACAGCTTTTTTTTTTTT
>PISX010017299.1:0-43852 GCA_004024625.1 Mellivora capensis | reverse complement strand
CAATTTCCCTCAACTCCCTTCTCCTCTCCATCTCCCCATGTCCTCCGTGTTATTTGTTATGCTCCGCAAATAAGTGAAACCATATGATAATTGACTCTCTCTGCTTGACTTATTTCACTCAGCATGATCTCTTCCAGTCCCGTCCATGTTGCTACAAAAGTTGGGTATTCATCCTTTCTGATGGAGGCATAATACTCCATAGTGTATATGGACCACATCTTCCTTATCCATTTGTCCGTGGAAGGGCATCTTGGTTCTTTTCATTCTTATTGAGAATTTGGGTCTTCTTTTTTTTTTCTTGATTAGACTAGCTAGAGCTTTATAAAATTTATTCAGTTTTTCAAAGAGCCAGTTTATGATCTCAATGATGGTCTCTATTTTTTCACTTTTTTATTTTATGGATTTGCATTCTTTATAATTTTTAAAAAATTATTACTCTGGATTTTATAGATTCCCCTTACTCTCGCTTATTAATCTAGAAGTTTTGAGGATTGATTTAGACTTTTATTTTTTTAATATAATTATTTAAACATATAGATATTACCCTTAGAACTTCTGTAGATGCATCTCATAAATTCTGATTTTTTTAAATCACTCAGTTAAAATATGGTATTTCCCATTGAGTTTTTCTTCCACTCCAGGGTTATTTACAGTTGTATTGTTTAATTTCCAAATAATTGAGAATTTTAGACCTTTTTTGCTATTGTTTGGTTTTATTATTGAGAAAAAATTCATATAATATAAAATCAATCATTTTTTTGTCTGAGACCTGCACATTATAAAACATCAAATCCAAAAACTGAATAAATAGAAAAGATGATACTTTATTGGTTATACAAAAATAAATTCTACAATGCATATTCTTCATATGCACATAATGATATTCAAGTATTGTTCTTTTTTCTATCAACTAATCAATTATAGTGGAATAAAAATTTTGGCAATAGGCAAAGTTAAGAAACAGATCCCAAATGACTTATAGGAAAAAATCATTTACACAAGGTTTTCATTAATGCCTAGAATCATGTTACTTGATGTTTTAAGATGCTTGGTTAAACTAAGCAGAAGAAACCAATTTTTCCCTGGATTATAAATTTCTTCTTTTCAATTTGTTGAGAAATAATTGACATGCGTCACTATATAAGTTTCAGGGTTTAGGGCATACAGAATGATGGTTCTATTTACATGTATTATGAAATGATAACCACAATAGTTTCAGCTAAAAAAATGAAAGGGGACAAAATTCTCCTAATGATGAGAACTTGTGGGATTACCCTCTTAACAGCTTTCCTATGCAGCAAAGTTAGCTATGGTTACCATGTTGTACATTGTATGCCCTTATTTATCTTATAACTGGAAGTTTGCACCTTTTGACTACCTTCCTCCAATTTCCCTTTCCCCACCTTCTGCCTCTGATGACACAAGTCTGTCCTCTTTTTCTATGAGTTTTTCCCCCCACATATAATTGAGACCATACAGTATTTGTCTTTGTCTGACATATTTCAGTCAGTGTAATGTCTTCAAGGTCTATCTATGTTGTAACAAATGATAGGATTTCCTCCTTTTTAAAGTTGAAAAATATTGTTTGAGTATGTATATACCACAGCTTCTTTATTTACTCATCCATTGATGGACATTTAGGTTGTTTCTGTGTCTTGGCTATTGTAAATAATGCTGTATGAAATGGGGATACAGATATCTTTTTGAGTTTAGTGTTTTTATTTCCTTTGAATATAGTCTCAGTGTGGAATTGCTGAATCATAGAATAAAAAATTTCTATTTTTAAGTTTTTGAGGATTTTCTCATACTGTTTTCCATAGTGGCTGTCCCAATTCACTGTCCCAGTAATGGTACACAAAAGTTTCCTTTTCTCCACATCCATGTTAGGATTTGTTATCTCTTGTCTTTGTGATGATAGCTATTCTAACAGCCAGGAGGTGATATTTCATTTTGATTTTAATTTACATTTCTCTAATGACTAGTGATGTTGAGCATCTTTTCATGTAACTGTTGCCCTTTTTTTTCAATCTTTGGAGAAATGTATATTCATGTCTTTTGCTCATTTTTAATTATTTGGCTTTTGTTCTTGAGTTATGAGATATATATATATATATATATGTATATACATATATATATGTGTGTATATATATATGTATATACATATATATATAGATAGATATAGGTAGATATAGATATAAATATATATATCTCCATATATATATATGGAGAGAGAGAGAGAGAGAGATTTTATTTATTTATTTATTTGACACAGGGAGAGAGAGAGCACAAGCAGGCAGAGTGGCAGAGAGAGAGAGGGAGAAGCAGACTCCTGGCTGAGCAGAGAGCCCGAAGTGGGGCTCAATCCCAGGACCCTGGGATCATGACCTGAGTCAAAGGCAGACGCTTAACTGAGCCACCCAGGCATGACTCAATTAAATCTAATTTAATTTAACCTCATATTAATGAAGCAGTTCATGAGGGGAGTGCATATGAGAAACTTCAATAAAAATTTATCACCTATAGGAATGTTTGAAATGCAGTGCACCTACTTTTAGACAACGTAATTGCTTAATTGTTTGGAAGAGACTCAGCTAAAAACCAATCGAATGGTAGGTTGGTCATGGGCAGGGGAACAACCTTAGATTTGGTGCTAGAAAAAATTTAGTCTGGGGTCACAGATATTACATGGTATCCAAAATCATCAGGAGGTTTCAATATGTGGTCATGATAAGAGAGATGATGTGAATTAATCATTACTATATCTAACCACTATGCTAAGTGTTTTACAAATTGTAACAGTGATCCCTTTTTGTTGTTTTGTTGTTTTGTTTGTCCCCTGTCTTTCGGTAATTTTCCTTTGGGGAAGTGCTCCTTTCACAGTCAAGGTGGTTTTTCCCCCTGCTCCTTTTAGACACAATCATTGGCATATTAAGCAGGATCTAATTTTGTTAGTGATTGTTAAAAGGTGTACATCTGATCCACGAAGGGACATAGAGATTTTCGAAGGAAGATAATCTCTATTTTTACCGGGTTGCTAATTTGTAATAATTTGAGTCTGTAGTTTCCTGTGTCTATATTCCCTAGGTAGATGAGGAAAACTCTTCTACAGTAAGTGAAATGAGGTTAACGCCCAAAGAATCAGAGACAAATGGTGGAAATAGGACCTGATGACATTACTGAATGTTTAGATCCATTTGTGCCTTAAATCAGCAATTTTATCGGCCCCCCTTTTATTTCTTGAATTAGATTTCAAAGATTTCTGACTAACACACATATTATTTCACTATGTTCTCATTTTAACTTTATGAAGGTGTGACTGTTGTTACCCCTGCATTTCAGAAAGGGAAACTAAGTCATAGGTTGAATAAATCATCGAGAAATTACATATACCCAGTAAGGACATGGTCAGAATTTGAAGCCAGTCACTCTGATCTTGGAACCCGAGCTCTTTTCCACTAAGTTAAACTATATCCGTATAGTGTCTGCATGATAAATAAAGACAACTCCAAAATGGGGACCATAGGAAGAATTCTAATATCCAGGCAGGCATTATGCTGTCCTTCCTTCAGACATATGTCAGTAGGTTTCAAGGCATCAGCCACAACCTGGGTTTCAAATATAAAATGCGGGCGCCTGGGTGGCTCAGTGGGTTAAAGCCGCTGCCTTCGGCTCAGGTCATGATCTCAGGGTCCTGGAATCGAGTCCCGCATCAGGCTCTCTGCTTGGCAGGGAGCCTGCTTCCTTCTCTCTCTCTCTGCCTGCCTCTCTGCCTGCTTGTGATTTTCTCTGTCAAATAAATAAATAAAATCTTAAAAAAAAAAGATTTTCAAATATAAAATGCTTTGAGGATGATGTGATGCAAAACAGGAATTTTCTTTCTTCTATCATTTTCCATCTCATCACAATCACATATTGAGCCCCTACTGTGTATTCAGGGCCAGTCACTTTCTCATTTAATTCCTTAACATTTACACACTTAATAATGCAGGGCTTTGTATGCCATATTTCTATTTTTTTAAAGAGATTTATTTATTTGAGAGAGAGAGTGCATGTGAGCGTGCAAGGGGGTGGGGAGGGGCAGAGGGAGAGGGAGAGACAGAATCTCAAGCGGACTCCACGTTGAACACAGAGGCCAACTGGGGCTCCATCTCATGAGCCCGAGATCATGATCTGAGACAAAACCAAGAGGCTGCTTAGCCAACTGAGCCATATTTCTGATCATAATCTAATAAATTAAAAAAAGACAAAAATTTAAACCTTGAAAATTAAGAAATATACTCTTAAATAGGCCTCTGATTATAGACAACATTGAAAATGATAAAAAGAAGAACATGAATCCCAAAAGTCCACAGAATACAGCCAAACCTGTACTCCGAGGAAAATGTATATAATCTTAATGATGTTTATTAATAAAGAACAAAGGCTAAAAAATAAGGAATTTAGGATCTATCTTCCTGATTTTCACACTCTGAACCTGGGCCTCGGATTTTCATTTTGCACTGTGTCCTGCAATTATGTAGCTGGTTCTGGTCAAAGGAACTGGGTATTTCTACACCAACTCTGGAGAGTCATTGATGGTGGAAGGTTGCTGGGTGAAGATGGTCATGGTATTGATTTGCCAGCACTTTGGACCTGGGGAGTGCGGATCTAATGGGCTTTTGTATATCTGATCAAAAGCTTTCACGTGTGGAGTTTTAAACCTTGGCAACTGGAAATCTGCCAGGGCACACAGAAAGTTTCTAAAAATATAGGGGGAGGGAAGAGATACTGACAGCATTTGCTAAATGCCTCTTACTTTATATAATAGATAAAAATAAATACCAGCTGCATCAAATAACTGATTTTTAAAAACTAAAAATCTTTGATGAAAATTTGTGAAATGCAGATTAAGGAGATATTTTAATGAAGAAATAGAAATCAAGGGGCCCCTGGGTGGCTCAGCCCATTGAGCATCTGCCTTCAGCTCAGGTCATGATCCCAGGGTCCTGGGGTTGAGCCCCACATGGGGCTCCCTGCTTAGGGGACGCCTGCTTCTCCCTCTCCTCCCTGCTCATGCTCTCTCTCTCTCTCTCTCTCTGTGTCAAATAAATAAATAAGAAATGGAAGTCAAAATGCAGTTTTATAAAAGACATATATGATTATATTACGAAGTTGTAGGACAAAATTTCATAAATGAAATTAAAAGACAATTGAGGCACTGTGAAAAATATGCATTCTATAAGGTGGACAAGGGATAAATAACTGTAACTGGCTAGGAACTCTTATAACAAATGGCAGACCCTTCAGTACAAGAACTTTTAAAAGTTGTGAACAGGTAGTTCACAGAAAAGCAAATCCCAAATGACTAATAAACATATGAAAAAGTTTTTAAATCTCAGTTGTCATCAAGGAAATCCTGGTTAACCAATGAATTCTCATTTTTCGACCACTGATTTAATTGGTGAAAATTAAAAAGACTGATAACACCCACTGCTGGCAATCTAGAACATGATTTAGAACACCTTAAGCAGAGAGGTGATACTCTCATGTATTGCTCCTGGAAATGTGAATTGTTACAGCCTTTTTGGAAAATAATCTGACAGTATCTATGATGAGCAAAAATATACACATGATTTGACTCACCAGTCTTACTCCAGCGTGTAAGATAGAGCTCCAGTGTGTAAGGATTTATGTATGTACAAGTTGCCCTTCTGAATATTATTGCAACATTTTTCTGGAAGTAAGTTAATATAATCATATGAATATACATATGACTATGCATATAAATATGTGGATATACATATGAAACATACATATGAGTAAAGATACATAATTCATAGGCTAGAATAGTATGGAACCAATAAAAAGAATATGTTAATTAGTTCTATTCAAATTTATACTAGTTGCTTGAAGGGGGTTGCCCTATGTAGTTAAGTAGGAAATAGCAGATGTATATATATAAAGTATATACTTAATGTATTACTTATTTATCAAACTATTTATATAGTAATATTTAATATATTAAGTTGCATATGGTTATGTGAACATAGACAAGGAATTAAGATCACATGAGGTTGTGAACAATAATTTCCTGGTGGAGAGAGAGGGAAGAAGTAGAATGTAAAGGATGGAGTGATGGAGAAAAAGGGGATGGGGGTACTAGGGAAGATTCCCACACTAATAAAAACAGCATGTGTTACAGAGTTTCATTTATGTAGAATTTTATGTATATGTAAGTACACATTCATAAACACATGTATAAAGAAATGTTGGTCATTAATACTAAGGCTGGTCATAAAATACTATTTAGTGGTTATCTCAAGGTAGTGGAATTTCAGGTGATTTTTACTCTAAGTATCTTGGTAAATGTCACACAGGTGGTAAGTTGAAGAGCCAGGACTCAGTGTATTTGACCAACTGTATTTGACCCCAAAGCCAGATGTATTAGCAGAACCCCATTTACCACAACAGGTGAACAAAACCAGGGCCTGTGCGGAGGATGGAGGCAGGAGTCCACTTATCAGAACTGGAACGTTAAAAGCCCTTCAGAGTGCCAGGCAAGCCACTTAACCGCATCCCATTGGAGGTCAGGCCTTGTCCTGACTGGTTCAACACAATGGCTGCTCCTGGGGATCCCCTGGGAAGAGTATAAACATACAATGCCTATCTCCTCTCCCCCCATTTGTATTTATTTGGTTTCATTCGGAGCACAGGGTGTTAAATGGCACCAAAGGGTTTCTAATATGTAGCTAGAGTGGAAGAAAGATACAGCTATGGTTTGGGTGTGCCCTGCCCCCCATTCACGTGTTGTACTCTAACCCCCAAGGTGATGGAGCAGGGACTTTGGGAGGTGGATAGGTGATGAGGACCGTCCCGTGAATGTGATGATTAATACATTAATTAATTAAAGCCCTTAGAGAAGAGGTTTAAGAGAGCTCCCTGACCCCTTCTATCCTGTGAGGACACGGTGAGAAGTGTGAGAAGTCCGCATTCTGCTACCCAGCAGAGAGCAGTCAACAGAACGGAACCATGGCTAGCACTCTGATCTAGAACGTGAGAAATAAATTTCTGTTGTTTATGAAGTACTCAGTCTGTAGTATTTTGTTAGAGCAGCCCGAGTAGACAGAGACGGACCCTAAAACCAGCGAACAAGCTGAGGGAGAGCAGAGCTGATTTTCTGTAACTGTTCAGTGCACGAAGATATGGCAGAGCAGCCGCTCTCCAACCCGGGCGTGTGTCCCAATTCCTCCGCTGAGCTCGGGGAAATGCAGCCGCGGGGCCCATACCCGGGATTTCTGATTCTGTGGGTCTGGGGCCGGGTCTTGAGAATTTGCCCAACAAACTCCTCGAGGCCACTGAGGCTCACTTGGAGAACCGCTGACCTCGAGCTTGGAGAAAGATGGGACCGTAGGTAGAGCGGCTGCAGTTGCGAGGAGAGTGGGCAGCCGAGGCTTGGGAACCAGACGGGGCCTGATGACAGGATTTACTTTTCCGAATCCTTCTCACTTCATCAGTCATCTACCTGCCAACTCCGGCCGAAGCAGACAAACTCACCTACTTCAAAAGAGAGATTTGAGCTCATTAGCTGTAATGAGATTTTATACTAATAAGACTTTATTGTTACCCATAAAATATATACTCAGCTGGTATGCCACAAAGCAGCCTGTCCTAAATGAGAGGAACTCAACTTTGCCTGGCAGGATAAATGCATGTGGTACATTTTGTAAAGCAGTATCTTTCATTTTTATGTTGTTTGTTGACATTCTCATTTTCTGATCTCAACAATACATCATTAGTGTGGTTTCTGGGTAATTTTCATAAAGTGATAAGAATATAACATTTTCTTTCTTTCTTTTCTTTTTTTTTTTTTTTAAAGAATATAACATTTTCTGAAACCACTGGATTAATTGACCCAGAGTAATCTTCTCAGTATCCCTGGTAAGTAAGTAGCTGTATCAGTCCTACTGACAAGACCCTAATGACTGGAAAGGGAAAGAGGCTGCATGACTCAGCACGTATGCTAGTGGTTAAATGGGGCTGCATATTTCTTTTGGAATTAGATTGTCTCTTCCCTTCCCTTTCCCTCTTTCTCCCCTTCCTTCCTTCCTTCCTTCTTTCTTCACCATCCTACTTTAACCTATTTTGTGACTGATTCAGGGAAGCAAAATTACTTGCTGTGTATATTCCCCACCAGCCTGCTGAAGTTTAATTCCTACTGTACTGGACATTCTTTTAGGTTATCTTAGGTAATGGAGTTTTAATGTAGGGATAAATGGCAAGGAAATTTAATTAATATCAATATATTTATTAATAAATTAATAAATAATTAATAATATTTAATTAATATTAATATTAATTAAAATATTTTTAACCTCAGTTTAAAAATTCATTTTAAGTAAAGGTTATAGTAAAATCATGGGAAACAGTTTTCAATGGCATCTAACAGGAAATTTTGACTAAAGAATTTGAATTCAGATTAATCGTCTGACCCAAAATAAGTCAGACAAAATACATGAAAAAATGATTTTCAAAATATTGGTCATTAGGCAATGAAGAAAATGGTTCCTGAGAGATGAAAAATAAATAAGGTGGACCCTAAATAAATAAAAAGGTGGATCCATAGCTTGCTATGTTGAGAGTTTCCAGGCCATGGCGCAGAGACGGTGAACCCAGATGGAAGCTGGCAGACACTCTGAGGTGAGGAAATGGGGCTGAAAGTCCAGAGAGATGAAGGCAGTGACAGTCCCCAAGAGAGGGTACCAGAAAAGAGAGAGCCATACAGAGATCAACAGGGCATTGCTTAGTGTCTGTGTATGAGGAAACTACCTGAGACCCCGGAAAGACCACTGACAGGATTAGAGGGAACAGGGCCAGGGCCTCGCTCTGCACTCATTAAGACCAGTTCTTATATTTCCATGTCTCCATCCCCAGCCCCAACATACCATGGAGAGAGTAATCTTGGGTAGATGGTCTTCCCCCTTTGATGCTCTCTCTCCAGGATCTCTGCCTCCTTTGAGGAAAAGTTTATATGCCATTTCATTAGAGCCCAGGCTGATTAATACCCCGAGTTTCCAGTGTGAGTGTAGTTTGCAGTGTCCGCAGCTCTATAAAATAGAGAGTGGTTTTACTTCTCTGAACCCCAGAGATCTGCCCCTGCTAAAGTTGGGAAGTGGATGCTTTCGCAGAGTGATGAAAAGTGCAGGATCTGATCAGCCTTAGCAACGTTTTTTCTAGATCTGTCTTCTCAGGCACGGGGAAACAAAAGCAAAAATAAACCATTGAGACTACACCAAAAAAAATTTTTTTTTCTTTTGCACAACAAAAGAAACCACCACCAACAAAAAAAGACAACCTATTGAATGGGAGAATATATTTGCAAGTGATGTATCTGACAAGGGGCTAATATCCAAAAATATGTAAAGAACTTGTACAATTTATGTAATCATCAGAGAAATGCAAGTCAAAACCACAGTGAGGGATCACCTCACACTTTTTGTATCAAAAAAGGCAAGAAAGAACAAGTGCTGGTGAGGATGTGGAGGAAAAGGAACCCTCATGCACTGTTGGTAAGAATGCAAATTGGTGCCGCCACTCTGGAAAATAGTACGGAGGTTCTGCAAAAGATTAAAAATAGAAACACCATATGACCCAGTAATTCCACTATTGGATATTTACCCAAAGAAATTGAAAACACTAATTAAAAAAGATATATGCTCCCCTTTGTCTATTGCAGCACTATTTACAACAGTCAAGGTAGGGAAGCAGCCCAAGTGTCCACTGATAGATGAATGGATAAAGATGTGATATATACATAATGGAATCTTACCCATAAAAAAGAATGAGATTTTGCCATTTGTGACAACATGGATGGATCCAGAGTATATAATGCTAAGTGAAATAAGTCAGAGGAAGACAAATGCCACATGATTTTACTTACAAGTGGAATCTAAATAACACCACAAATGAACAAACAAAGAAAAGCAGAAATGGACCCATAAATACAGAGAACAAACTGGTGGTGGCCGAAGGGAAGGGAGTTCGGGGAATGAGAAAAGTGGTTGAAGGGGAGTGCAAGATACTGGCTTTCAGTTATGGAATGAATAAGCCATAGGGATGAAAGGTACAGCACTAGGAATATAGTCAATAGTATTATAATAGGGTTGCATGAAGACAGATGGGAGCTACGCTTGTGGTACCCAAAGCATAATGTGCTATGTTGTACAGTTGGAACTAATGTAACATTGTGTATCAAGTACACTTCAATTAAAAAAGTGCAAGGTCTGGAGTAGGTAGCAGGATTCCTTGTCTGACTCTACCTCTGGGTTGCTTTGTGACTCTGGGCAACTAAGTAACTTTTCTAATCCTCAGTGTCTTTAAGATATAAAATGGGAGTTATAACTGTAGAATCTTCTTTATAGAATGACCTTAGAGGATTAAATGATAATATGTGAAGCACAGTGCCTGTTACACGGCTGAGGGTATCCCCAAGTCTGAATTCCCGGCAGACCCCAGATCTGACCAAATAGACCGTAGTTAAGCAACAGGGGGAGTTCACGGGTGGATCTGAGCTCCTGTGTTTGAGGCCTTTGCCCTGCAGAGGTACTAGATTAGTGGCCATGAGAACCAACCAGGATGCAAGCTTGTTCCCCAGGACCAGTTTGTCCCTTCCTGGAGCCCGAGTTCCAGGAGCTCTGTCTGTGGTTCCAGGGTTACTCTAAACATTGCTTTAGTCTCGTGGTCTTCCATTCGCCTTGCCAGTGGGGAGAATTGGGAGGTGTTCTTAAGAATTTCTAGATAGTTCATGTGTTTTTAGTATAAATAGCCCCAATAACTTGGTCCAATTCAGCCTCTATGATTGACTGTTCTGGATTATAATTATGTTCCTTTGCTATGTTCATTGATTTTTCTAATAAGTCTCTCAATCATATAATCATTTTTAAGTGAATCCCTTTGGTAGTCTGGAGGAGCCTATAGAATAATGTTACAAAATACATAAAATAAAATACCTATAGTTATAAAGGAAACAAATTACATTGAAATATAGTTATCAGATTTTGAAAATTGCAGTTCTTATTCTTCTTTAGTAACACATTAAGTAACTAAATATAGCAGAAAATCTAATAGCTACCTTAGTTTTAAAGTAGCAATAAATGTAAATGATGTTTCTGGGTATCTGCAATAACTATAATATACTATGAAAATATCCATGATTTCTATTGCCGACAAAGTCACAAGTATTCCTCATTTGCTGTGGTTTGTTGCCTATATTTACAATGGAAGTACATGCTGAGTAGCCCATCAGATATTTGCACCAATAAAGATAATTTCTCCCCTATCCAAGTTCGTGAACTTCTGAATTCACAAGGGATTAAAGACCTCTGCTCTGCTCAAAGTACATATGCAGAGTTCCTTTCTTCTTCATGTGGATCCATGGGAAAAAATCAGACAAACTTTAGATGTTCTGACATTGCCTGTTTCAAATGTGCTATTAGGCATTTTAAACAGAAGAAAGTGTTTTATGCAAAGGGACTGGCTGTTAAAATGGATGTTAGATATATGGCAAGGAATTGAATGTATCTGAAGTTGTCATGCATCATGTATCATGGGGAGTGTTTGGTAACTATAGAAATACTCTCCTTCCCCTCCCCACCCCCTCCTCCCCTTTCCTTTCTCTCATCCACTGCCTTCTCCTTCAGGAGAATCCCCTCCTGCTAGTGAAAATGCCTAGAGTATAAGGAATTGTGTGTTCTAATGACTCACAGACCTTCCCTACACTGTGCCTTGTAAGATGTGCAGCCCACAGTGGGCTTTCAGTCAGCGTATCCATGGGCTGTGAAACCAGGCCCTGGTATCTGTGTGGGGGTAAAGGGGTGAGTTTAGTAGCTTCTCTTAACTGATTTAGAGTAGTGGCTTTCAATTTTGTTTCCACAATACACAGGGTAATACATACATTGTGCATCATTCCCCAACACACACACACACACTTATATTGGCAGATAACATACATACCTGCATACTTATAACTGAAACAATGTTCCAAAATGATACCTAAGTGGGATGCATCCAGTATTTTTATTCTATTCCATCCTATCCTATCTTACCGTGTTCTGTCCTTTTCCACCACTTAAAGCTTGGTTTGTTTCCTGATCCTCTGGCAGCTTAGCATCTTCAGCTTGAAAAGCACAGATTCTGAGGCTCTAAAACCAAGTGTACTGAATTGCGAAAACATTGTAATTCTCCTTTCACAAAATGAAAATTATTGCTTCCACGTGGGCAAAGGGAGCTGGATAGAAAATCCCGTTATTTCTTGTTTCCCATTAAACTCAGGCTCTCTTCTTTACAACCTGTCTCTGTCTGAGCTAAGCATTTAGAAAGTTTCTATGACTTCCTCCATGAGAATCTGTGCTTTTTCTACGTTACGTTTTGATTGAAAACCTAGGTCTTCCATGTCTCTTGGTAGGGAGTGGCTCTTTAGCTGGATCTGTTTGGGCTTCACTGTGGACTCCTTACGCCTTTGTCTTTTTGCTGTTGTATGCCAGTTGGCCCATCTCACAGCTTCCAAAATGAGAGAGCCAATTGTCTTAGGACGTCATGACAAATCCTTCATGGGTTGGGGTACTACTTCTTTTAAATCACTTACCTAGACAGTCAAGTCACATCATTCTCACGGAAACAATGACCCTGCTGGTGCCCCGTGACTGTGTGTCACATGAGGACTGCACTGGGCAGGCAGCTGCTGCCATCCGGGATTGTATCTGAAAAAGAGGTTCTCTGACTTAGGGATGGATGGATGATAGAGTGATGACAATGTCAAGGGCGTTCTACCCATTCATGTTAATGAGTTAATTGCTACTGGGTTGTCCCTAAGGTGGGCACTGAGGCTGCCTGCCCCTGTAAGTTGTGGGAAAAAAATGTTTTCCGTGTCTTACTCATAGACTACTTAACATTGTGGTCAACCTTCTGAGGGTCTCGAAATACATACCAGTGTCAGCTCTGAGGTTCCTGGGCAGGCAAAGCTGATGCTAATATCATTCCATGAAGCACAAAACAGGAAAGAGGCCTGATAAGGCACAGTGGTTTTTTCACAAGTCATTTGGCCCCTTTTTCTTTTCTTGTTATTTCTACCGTGAATAATACCATGGTTATTTCTACCATTTGTTTGGACTCTTGTGATTCATTCAGATTCTTTCTCAATTTAGTGACAAGAGAATAGCTATAACATGCCACGTAATCAATTTGTCTATAAAGTCATCACCCATATAATTTGATTTTAATGAAAAAATGCTCTCTGCACTTTCCTTTTCCTATTTAGCATAATACCCACTGAAACACTTAAAAATCTAATCATGTTCTTGAATGGAGAAAGCTGTTTTTAGTGATGTTTTTATATATGAAGGGATTCACAGGGCTTCGAGTCTCTGACTCCCAGGTCACTGGACTGAACCTGGCAGAAATCTGTACTGGATATATATTGCGCTCATCCACTTGTTGGTCAGTAATTTACTTTTCAGTAGCTATCTAGCTGTGAATAGGAAGCATGCAACCATAGTGTAATAGCTTAGTGCCTATGGCATTATTCATGGGTGGGATCTACCAGAATGCCAAGGATTAGTTGCTGTAATTATTGTTATCAGTACTCTGTTGTTTATTTAGAGTCCTAAGTTGGTTCTGAGCTGTTAGCTGTAAAGTCATGAGGGTACCTGTGGGGACTGTAACCTAGGGACAGACATTGTGAATAAAAACAAACATTTTCAGGGGTGCCTTTGTGGATCAGTCAGTTAAGCATTTACCTTCCACTCAGGTCATGTTCCTGGGGTTGCATTGGGCTCCCTGCTCACTGGGGAGTCTGCTTCTCCCTCTCTCTCTTCCCCTCCCCCTGCTCCTGCTCTCTCTCACACACTCTCTCTCAAGTAAATAAATAAAATCTTAAAAAAAAACCAAAACATTTTAATACTGAGTGCAGCAGCTGGGAAGGACAATAAATAGCAGTAGGTTAAAGATCCTTTATTTCACTGTGTGGAAGGAAAGCTTTGATTAGAGTCCCACACGCAGGACCTTTGGGGTCTGCTCAGACTTCATCACTGGCATCTGTGTTTACATTGAATGATTCCTGGGTCCTGACAAGGTAGATCTGCAGAATCTGTAGATACCTTGAGAGGTAGGAGCTGCTTCTGGGCTAGGGGGCGCTCTTGAGCACATTCCACCCATCAGTATCTCCTGTTGGGTTGAAATTGCTTCACCTTTAAAGTCAATCAGTTACAGGGTGCTGGCTGCCTTTTCAGGGTGTGCCCTTGAGTAAGATGCCTTGGCAGCTGAGGCAAACTCTGAGGCTGCTGACAGGCGGAGTGACAGGCGGAGTGACAGGCGGAGTGACAGGCGGAGTGACATGTTACCCCTGGAAGGGGATCTTGGTGGCACATATCCATGTCTTCTACCATGGCTAGTAAGTGACGTAGTTGAAACTGAGCTTGAGTTCTGCTGATTCCAAAGATGATGTTTCCAGCTTTCATTTAACTAATAAATATTTATTGAAGACATTCTTAGTGACAGGCACTGTTTTATGTATTGAGGACTTGATGTATTGAGCATTGAGGGGAAAAGAAAAAAAAGGGGAGGATCTCCTTGCCCTCAGAGAATTACCTTTTAGTATGGGTATAAACTGTCACAAAGAAATAAAATACATAGCCTATTGGATGATGATAGGTGCTATGGTTAAAATAAAACATGAAAGGTGGTGAGGACTATGAGTGTGGGTATGCAGACGGGAAATATAAGATAGAGGGTTTTGCTAATAAAAACAAAATAGTCAAGAGAAGCACTCATAAAGAAGACATTTTAAAAATGACCCACAGGGGAGAGGGGGCATATCTTGTGGCTGTGTGACAAAGCATTCCACGCAGAGGAAGCAGACAGAGCAAAGGTCTGGGGTGGGAGCATGCCCAGTGCACTCTTGTAGCAGGGCTAGTTTTTGTGCTTAGTGTAACATGTAGCATAAGATTTGCCCAAAACACAGTATTTTCAAGCTTTCTTCATTTGTCTACCACTGTGATAATTTTTGTAACATTCATGTGCTCTCTGTAGTATTATTTAATTAGATTTTATTTAATTAAATTCCTTTCTCACATTTAGGTACTTTTATTTTATTATTATTTTTTTCAAAGATCTTATTTATTTATTTGACAGAGAGAGAGACAGTGAGAGACGGAAGACAAGCAGAGGCAGCAGTAGAGGGAAAGGAGGCTTCCCGCTGAGCAGGGAGCCCGATGTGGGGCTCAATCCTAGGACCCTGGGACCCTGACCTGAGCTGAAGGCAAACACCCAACCAGCTGAGCCACCCAGGCACTTCTGCAGTTTTATTTTTCTATATGGTTTATCCATTATCCATTTATATAGTCAGTCTCTCATTTTTTTAGCCCCCCATCCCTTCAGTCTCTCAGTTTTATTTCCTTAAAAAATACAAAGCTCGTATTATTAGAATGTATTCATATGTATGTAGGCTAGTATGATGGTATGTTATATATACTTCCAATATAATTACATATAAGTAACTGCAGAAACATATACATATACACATGGCTATTTTTTTTTTTTTTTAAGATTTTTTTAAGGGACGCCTGGGCGGCTCAGTTGGTTAAGCCGCTGCCTTCGGCTCAGGTCACGATCCCAGGGTCCTGGGATCGAGTCGCGCATCGGGCTCCTTGCTCGGCAGGAAGCCTGCTTCTCTCGCTGCCTCTGCCTGCCTCTCTGCCTGCTTGTGTGTACTCTCTCTATCTCTGGCAAATAAATAAAATCTTTAAAAAAAGAAGATTTTTAAAAAATTTCTTTATTTGACACAGAGAGAGAGGTATCACAAGTAGGCAGAGCAGCAGGCAGAGAGAGAGGGGGAAGCAGGCTCCCCGCTGAGCAGAGAGCCCGATATGGGGCTCCATCCCAGGACCCTGAGATCTGACCCGAGCCGAAGGCAGAGGCTTAACCCACTGAGCCACCCAGGTGCCCCTACACATGGCTATTAAAATAAAAATGTTTTCCCTTTGACACCTGAAATAATTTTATATACCATCAGAGGTTTGTCAAGAGGGGTGTGTATCACACTTTGGGAAAAATGAATTGCAGGTACTCAATATACGTTTTATTTTAAACTATCAGCCTGTGGGGTAGTTAATGTTTTCTAAATTTTGAGTGTATTTCCATCAATTTTTAAAATGTTTCTGGCTTAAAAAAATGTTTTTGCCTTCGTACTTCCTAATCACTACCACATCATTAATTTATTCCTTGATGAGAATTGGCCTAAGAAGATTTGTTCTAATTAACTGATGTTTTTTTCTCTAAGATCATGGGAGTTTTGATGCAATAGAGAAATGTAATGGGTTAATACTTTGGTAGTCCCAGAGAGGTTGCCTCAGGGCATTGGTGCTGGGTGTGAGAGATAAAAGGGTGACAAATGCAAATTTTTTTTTAAAATTTTTTTTTAAAATTTCTTTTCAGCGTAACAGAGTTCATAGTTTTACACCAAATTTTTTACCGGTTGTAGGAACTCAGATCTACATCCCTCGCACTATATTATTCAACTTAGGAGAGTATCATTTAGTATCACTAGAAAGTATCATTTTCTCCAGCACTATTTTGTCTCATTTTCACAAACAGGTCCTTTGGTACGTACATCTAACGCACTCACTCACTTGGTTTAATGCCGTTTTGTGTTTATCTTTCCCAACTGTGAAATCTTTGAGGGTAGCTAGAATTAGTCTTCCACCTGCTTAAGCTCCCACCTATGAATCCTGGCTTTGCCAAATAGCAGATGTTCAATAAATGTCAATTAAATAAATTAGCAAGCAGATCTTCAAAGGCCTTTGCATTTTGTGACTGTCTTCTTGAGCCTAGTGAAAGTAATGGCCAGCAAGGTCTGTGCCATTCTCCCCATAAAATTTCTTTTTTTTTTTTTTAAAGGTTTTATTTATTTATTTATTTGACAGAGAGAGAGAGAGAGAGAGAGAGAGATAGATCACAAGTAGACAGAGAGGCAGGCAGAGAGAGAGGAGGAAGCAGGGTCCCTGCTGAGCAGAGAGCCCGATTCGGGGCTCCATCCCAGGACCCTGAGACCACGACCAGAGCGAAGGTAGTGGCTTAACCCACTGCCACCCAGGCGCCCCTCCCCATAGAATTTCATGAGCAAATTGGTTCCCATCAAATGCTTGATGACCAGGTAAAAAGAGAGTGTGGAGGAGGACCAGCTGCTTGACTCCTTGGTACCCAAGCTCAGGATTTAGCATTATTCTTCATAGACATTTGGCCAAGTGAAACACATTCTGTGCTCTCTGCCTGATGAATAACCCCAGTCTTCAACTGTGGAGGCTTGCCTTTGTAAAGATAAGAAATTAGGCGTTTGATGGAGAATTTGGGATATTCACCTTGGCACTCCTTTGTCCATCTCATTTTTGCATTCAGGATCAGAATTCCTTTCTTTTCTCTAGACATTCATATTTCTGATGGTTGAAGGTTTCACATGACCTGTATGTTTTGAATAACCTAAATACATGTGTTCCTCTAAAAATGTGAAATGTATTTAATAATTTTTCAGCAGTTTATGTATTCCCATATGAAGGTTACTATTTTAAGGGATTCTCTCAAAGAGTGCAAATTTAATTTTTCACAAACTTCTAATAAGAAAAACTCCACCAAAATGACAATCTGATCTTGTTCAGAGGGAGAGACTTGTGTCATCCTTGCTTATCTCAACCTATCAGGGTCCAGAAGTAGAATTTTCCTCTTTCTCAAGAAATAATTAGGGGTAGAGACAGGCGTAGTCAAACGTGCCAGCTTGCTGGCTAGTGATGGGTGTCGCAACCTGAAAGACACCAAAACAGCACAATAGTTTAGGGAAAACCTGGTTTCCTTCTAGATACTTAGTTTTAGTACTTATTATGATATCTGCAATTTGCTTCAAAACACCTTGAGATAGCTGTGTGTTTCATGTTAATTTAAGCTGTTCTAAGGGGAGGGTGGCAAGTTTGCATTTAATCAGAATAGCTACTCTCTATAGGTGGCTGCTGCAAGCATTGCTTCTACTTCTGGTCAACACTAGAGATTTCATTAATCAACACTGTGAATGTCAGAAATCAGTTTTCATAGATGAAATTAGTGTGGGGTTGATCAGCATAATGGATTTAACACTTAGTCCCTCATGAGAGAAATTAGCGGTATTTATTTAGGATTATGTGACTTGGGTTATGTGACTTATTTTAGAGACTGCTGCCACTATTGCATGAAGAAGGTTTAAGAAAACTACCAAGTATTGTAGCTTTGGACAGGGAGCCTGAGACGTCCTGCCCTTAACGGCCTTCCACTGATTGAATCAGGATCACTCAGATTACTTAGGATGATATTCTTTGTTTAAAGTCAACTAATTATGGACTTTAAGCAGCAATACCTAGAGTGTTTAATTGAAAAACTGGGGACTGTAGCTAGCCAAGTTGAGACATCAAAAAGACCATCACTTCCCTTCTTGGTTTTATAGGTAGCCAATGCCAATCATTCCTGTCTGGGCCTTCTGGGTGGTCTCATTATATAATAGGATATGACTGTGCTTAGTCTCAGGGTTTGTTTGGGTTTCTTTCATTATTCTCTTTCATTATTCTTTTGTTCATGTTCATAAAAATACAAAAATAATGTTTCTAAAGAGATTATTTTAAATAACTTATCTTAACCTTAGCATTTTTTCCTCTTTATTTTTTTTTTAAAGATTTTATTTTTATTTATTTGTCAGAGAGAGAGAGCGAGAGTGAGGGAGCACAGGCAGACAGAGGCCAAGGGAGAAGCAGGCTCCCTACCGAGCAAGGAGCCCGATGTGGGACTCGATCCCAGGACGCTGGGATCATGACCTGAGCCGAAGGCAGCTGCTCAACCAACTGAGCCACCCAGGCGTCCCGACATTTTTTCCTCTTTAAAAACCTGTGTGGACCTTCAAAATGGGCTTCTCCAGTCCAATTCTCTGATGGAAAGAGACTTTCTCTCCAGATACATTTTTCTGGGAATGTGCCACTCTTCTGTATTCTATTCAGAGCAGTCCTGGCTTCTGAGATTGAATGGCACTGAGACAAGTGTGGGTTTAGAGTCTCTGGAATCTCATGGAATTGCATAGAGTCCAAGTTCCAAATCTTTCTTATGAGCTCTGAAACCCTAGGCAAATTATTTAGTCTATTTGAATCCTTGATTTCCTCATCCATAATCCAGAGTCACTGACAATAATTTCCTTTAGGAATTGTTATAAAGCTCAGAGGTAGCCTTGGGAAAGTGACTGAAACATAGTAGACTCTTAATACATGACTATAGTCATCATTTAACCAACTACTGTAGGGGTGCCTGGGTGGCTCTGCCTTAGGCTCTGCCTAAGCATCTGCCTTCGGCTCAGGTCATGATCCAAGGGTCCTGGGATCAAGTCCCCCATTGGGCTCCTTTCTCGGCAGGGAACTGCTTCTCCCTTTCCCTGCCACTCCCTCTGGTTGTACTCTCTCTCTCTGATAAATCAATAAATAAAATCCTAAAAAAAATAGTCAACAACTGTACCTTCTGCTATACTAAATGCTCTAGTCAGTACAACAAACAAACAACCAGAACACTAAGATGAAGGAAAGCCTGGTGTTAATACTTCCAGCATAAATATTATCCATATAAAAATGTCAAAATTATTATACTGATAAAGACCAAAGGACATTCATTATCCAATTTGTAGTAATAAACCGTTCAGGATATTGAATATTCTTTCTACTTTTGTTTGAGTTGAGGAATGTGTATTTATGACATTTTCTAGCCTTTATTATTGATCTCAAAAAATTGTCAGTCCTAAAAAATGTTTCAGAGCCTGGATTTCAGAGTAAGCTGCTTTTACTATGCTATTTTAAGTTTTTAAACAATTTGTATTTATTTACTAAATATAACCAGATTTCTGCTAATGTAATCTATATTTTATCTTAACATTAAACACAACACATGGGAGATAGTAACATGGACCAGGCTTTTTACAGTTGATAAAATGTAATTCCCATTCCTCTAAGTGTTTTAATTTTTGATTTTTTTAAGTCTAATATATTCTGTGTTTTAGGTCCTAAGAAATATGTTCCTGAGTTCTTTGATTAGTGGCAGTAGAAAAAACCAGTTGACAAGGCAATATCACACTCTTTGTATCAGGCATGATCTTGTATCAAAATATTTTGACTTGAAAGTCAATAGAAGCATTGCTGTACTATAGGATTTGGTAATGAAACTTCCAGAGAGGGGAAGCTTGAGATAAAGTTAGATGTAGAAGTTGATCTTGCTGACTCTTGTCTTCCCAGATTTTCTACCTTCCTAATCATTATTATTATCACATAGTCACTGGGTTGGTTATGTCAGACAGTGTCCCAGTCCTCAAAACTTTCTTGCCCACCTTGCCACAAAGACCAAAATGTATTCACTGCATGACTGTTCCCATAGGTTCCTCTTCTCAACCAAATCCAGGGTCATCGATCTTTCCCTCCCTTCTTTCCTTCTTCTTATTTTGGACAAATAATTGATTTTTTTCCAGGTTCACAGCACCAGGCAGTATATACTAAGTCCTGGGATATAGAAATGAAAAGGCATGAACCCTGCCTTTAGCAAGTGCACAAAACAGAGAGGAAGTAGATAGTGAAAACAACATACAATAATTTCTATAGTGGATATCTGTGTAAGGTGCAGAAATCATAGGCATTCAGGAAATTGGCAAATCCCAAGGAGCTAATCCTTAGAGGAGGATGTCTAAATCAGTCTGGCTGCCATAATGAGGTACCACATACATATATTTCTCACTGTTCCAGAGCCTGGAAGTCTGAGATCAGGGTGCCAGCATGGCTGAGTTCTGGTGAAGACCCTCTTCTGGGTTGCAGATTTACAACCTATCCTTGACGGAGAGCAGAGAGAAATCAAGCTCTCCTGTGACTCTTATAAGGGCACTAATCCCATTTGCAAGGGCTCCATGCTCATGACCTCCTCCAGACTTAATCACCTCCTCAAAACCCCACCTCCTTATGCCATCAGATTGACTTAGGGGAATAGAATCGCAACATAAAAATTTGGTGGGGACATAAGCATTCAGTTCTTAACAGAGAAATAGGATTTTGCAGACAAATAAGGCAAGGTAGGAGTGGTGTGTGTGTGTGTGTGGGGGGGGTGCCGGGGTGGAGAGGGAGACACTAGGGCTTTCCAGGTAGAGGAAATTTCATACCCCAAAGCTGAAAGCCTGAAAACAAAAGCTCAAAGCTCTATCATAGGGAAATTGTGAATAATTCAAGACTTCTAATTCAGCAAATGGAGGAAGGGTAGTTTGTCTGGTGTGGGATAGAGAAGGAAGGGATAAAACTTGAGGGTAGAGAAGGGAAGAGAAACTTGCATGTTATCATTTTGATGGGGGCTATTAGCAATTTTAAAGCAATAGTGTCAAATTAGTCATGTTCGAAGCTCAGTTAGAGGTGGTGAAAAATAGAGCCTAAAAGGCCATTTTAAAGGTGTTGGCAGTAATTTGAGTTCAAAATAAAGAAGAGAGGTGAGTATTAACAAATTCATTCATCCTTCAACACATGCTTATTGAGGATATCTGATGTATCAGGCATGGGGGCTACAGAAATGCTTATGAACTATCCCTTCACTCATAATGCTTCTAGGCTAGTGGGAAATTAGATGCATAAAAAGATTCTTCATATTATTTTTCAGATCATCTCCTTTGAAAATTCAATGTGTTGTAGGCAAAAGAGTCTGGATCAGACTGGGATTCAAATTCTGCTTCTGCAACTTTCTACTTGGAAGGCTTTGGGCAAGTTCCTTGCCCTTGTCAGTAACATGAAGGTGAGGGGTGGAAATGTACGCAAAGGACTCAGAACAGTGCTACTACATAATGCTGTCACCTCCCAGCTCCCAGTTTAGAGTTAAAAGGAGAAAGAGACAAGAGGGCAGGAGCTGAGCAGTGGGTGGGATGGGATGACTCTGAGTACCCTACACGGGATTTACAACTCGCCAGGGCAGCCAGTACCAAAACAGTGTTCAAGAAAGAGTCCGTCCTTCCCTCCTTATTTCTATCTGGCTCCCGAAATAGTAGCAGTCTGAGAGGAAAGTCAGTTATGTCTAACACAGAAGTTGCTGTAATTTGTCTACCATGGCGTGGATTGTCCCCTCTTCTTGATTTCTCCATTCCCAAAGCTGGTGACCTTTGACTTCAGTGATACCTAGTCTTCTCTACTGCATACAGTCGTGCCTGACACAGGAAGAAATAGACTATATATTTCAGGGCAGAGAGTGAGTTCACGGGAGCAGGAGACCAGTATGAAAATAGAGAGTGGAAAACAGAAAGCAGAAAGGACCAATGGTCAGAGATAAGGAAATGGTAGGATAATAACATTCATTTCAGGAGGAAGGCTTCAGACTGGCCTCTCTTGAAATTTTACATATTAAAGGCTTAGTAATTGATGATTGTCAAAATTCATGATTCTGAGGCAATAGAATGGTCCTGGCATTAGCTGAATGAGAAGCAATTGAGCACAAAATGTTCTGTAGGTGAATAGTGCTCATCTGACAAATGCCTCTGGTCTGGGGACAATTCATAATCATTGTCCTTCAAATATGGGTCTCACATTAAAGAAAGAGATTCTGTATAAAACAATATGAGGCCTCCCACACGAGGATGGATAAGATCTGAAAGACAGTTCTTTTTGGAGATTGCAATCTAGGAAGTCAAGAGTTTGTCTCCTCCAGAGTTGCCATGGCAACGTCTCCTTCTTTTGACACAAAGGAAGATAGAGGTCATGTTGGTGGGCTGGTTAAATGTTGTTCTGATAATGTCTTTTATTTCCATGGGGGGAAAGAGAAAAAGGCAATAGGCAGGAAGAAAAAATAAGAATAGAAAATAAAATAAAAGAGATAAAGGAATTCCTGTGAGTGATTTTCCAAATAGGTTTTGTTATCGAAGGATTCATATTAATTCAGTTGGATTTAAAGTCTAATAAGAATCCAAAATGAAATCTCTGACATTTGAAGGTATAATGTGTTCAAGTACAAGATGATGCAATGGCCACTTTTGTATCAGGGAGAGGAACTTTAAACTAGATGACAAGGAAGAGAGGAGTCTATAAAAGCCATCACTTAAGATTTAGACCAAGTGAAGGAAGAGGTTTTCCTTAAATTAATACAGCTTCTTTTGATGATTTCTACTCACTTTTTAAGCCCACACTTTAGAATTATATAAAACCCCCATTAAATTAGATAATGGGGTGATACCAGGTCCTATGAAGGAAATAGAACCACAGAGGTAATTTAACAGAGTTCAATATAGTGAACTAGTTGCAAAGGTATTGGAAAAGCAAAAGAATAAAGGGGACCTTGTGCTGTGTTTATTTTGCAGATACACACTTGCATATGCATACACATACAATAAAGGACAGAGAGGAAATCTAAAGATTAACAAACATGGGATTTACATCTTGAAGGGTCAAAGGGAGAAGGTAGTGGCATAGGACTCCACAGGTGCCTGGCAGTTGGTGGAGCAGTGACCATGGGAAGGGCAGATTGGCAGGAGTTAAGACCCCAGAAGAGATAAGCCGCCGCTGGAAATGCCATCCAAATCAAACAATCTTTAGTTTTCCAGTCTTCCAGCAGTGCCCCCCATTGGCTAAACATAACAAGCATTATTCAAGGGAGCCTGGGAAGTTCAGTTGCATGGATCAGGCTCCTATGATGTAGAGCAGAGGAAAGGTGCCCAATGGGTCTTACAGACAGGGAAATAAATCAGCAAAGAAAGTGTGGGAATGTGAGAGAAGGCTAGCATTATGGACTAAGGAAAAGTCTGGATTAAACAGTACTTGAGAAGAAATGCTCATGTATTATTTCACAGTGTGTACCATATAGACATTTTATTTAGAGATGTGAGATCTTCCTTAAAAGGCCAGGACCTTGGATTTGAAGGTTGTCAGTTTCTATAGTACATAATCAAAGACAACATCATTCAAGTCAGGGAAACTCTTTTTCGTATCAAAATGAGATTTATTGGGATAATAAATTTGGAAAAAGAAATGAATTTCTTCCCTGATTAACTAGTTGCACATGTAAATTATTGCAAATAAATATACACAAACTCCAATTCAGTTTTAAGAACTTATGGAAAAGTGATTACAGGGGTGCCTGGGTGGCTCAGTGGGTTAAAGCCTCTACCTTCAGCTCAGGTCATGATCCCAGGGTCCTGGGATGGAGCCCCACGTTGGGCTCTCTGCTCAGCAAGGGGCCTGCTTCCTTCTTTCTCTCTGCCTGCCTCTCTGCCTATTTGTGATCTCTGTCTGTCAAATAAATTAATAAAATCTTAAAAAAAGAAAAAAGAAAAGTGATTGCAGTTGAGCTGCAAGAAAAAAACAGTAGAATGTTGATATTAGCTCTGTGCTGGAATAGGGATGTCTAGAATAGGTGGTCTGTTGGGATAGATGTGTGCTAGAAAAGATGGATATCTTCCTGGAGCAACTAATGCTCTGGGTCAAAACCACAGCCAGACAAAAGGTAAAGCAGTGAAGGCAAAATTTACTTAGGAACCCTTGCAATAGGGAAGAGTCATTGCCGTTTAGAACTGTGCTCCCTTTCTAACACAACAAGGACAATGGGTAGGATAGCCAAGAAACAGGATAGAGGTCAGTGGATAAAAACTTACTAAAAGGAAACAGCAAGGATAGGGGGATTCTGGTGAAACTGACTTGACAGGATTCTTGTTGAAGGCAGGCCAGGGTGATGAGATGTTGAGGATGTTGGATCAGGAAGTTGATCAGATATCATGCAGGGGTGGATTTTCACTAAATTGGCCAGAAGTATTTTTGGTAAAACTGGCTAAGTGTGCCATGGTTGGGTCTAGTAAAAAAAAAGCTTAGAGGAGCCTGACCAAAGTTTGGTTAAGGACAGAATCTTGTCCTCTGTTAGCAAAAATTTCATTATGTAGAAACAAAATCTACCTTCTGGAGTTTTCCTCCCTCATTTTGAGTTCTGCAATCTAGGCTCACTGAGAGCAAGAGTAATCTCTTTGCTCTGTGACATTCTTTTATATGTTAAAAGATAGAAAGCAAACACTCCTGACCTTGACCTTTTTCAGGTTAAACATCTCTAGATTCTTCACAAATTCCTTCACTGACTATTCTGGTTGGTGTCTCTACCATGCTTATTAAGGTTGTATACTTGAGACAAACCTGAGGCTCACTTATTTAGAAGCTATATCACATTCCCTAACGATGGAGAGGTTCAATCTTTGTCACTCAGGGTAATTTGTAACTCTGTTACTTCAACCAGTCTGGCTATATATTTGTTAGTGTTCTCTATTAGACTGAGCATGAATCAGGGATCGTGCCTTGACCATTTATCAGACCTTCCACAATGCTTAGGATAATGTGTGTAAATACAGGGTAGCAGTAGGTAGCCTATAGAAGGAACCCAACCAGGAACCTACTGAAGATCTTGATTTCATGTTCTACCCACAATTCTTGTGCCCTTCCACATCTTTTCCTCATGCAGTACCCTCTTGCCTGGAATGGCCTTTCCTTCTTATCTTTATGGAGAACTCTTTCTCCTTCAAGATTCAGCTCAAGTATCCCCCATTCCCCTAGTTATCCTTGGCCTTCCCAACCCTAGAAATCTGACCCTCCAAAAGCAGAATACATTTCACCCTGACTTGTATGCCTGTGACATAAAATTCATTCTCTGTTATTTAGAAAGAACCTTTGGTTTTGGAGTCATTCGGGTTTATGTTTGAATTCAGTTCCATTATGACTTATGGTCTTACATATCTACTTTGTCTTCTTAGGGCTACTGAGTGTTTTGTTTTGTTTTACACATTTAGGATAATATTTATTTTACTGAGTTCTTAAAGGGTTAAATAAAATAAAGACTGTTGAGAACTTTGCCCAAAGCCTGGCACATAGTAGGCACTCAATTTTTATCTATCATCATGGCATTTATATCCTTGTATTTTAGTTTTGTAGGCAGCTGTCTACCTGCTGGGTTTTAATTGAGTCTTATTTTGTATGCCCAGAATAAAGCTAAAAACATTTACCAAATAAAATGTTTTTCTTTTTATTATACAACTACTTCCACGATGCTGAATACTTTACATCGGTATTATCCAGTCTGGTAGCCACTAGCCACATATGGCTAGTTATATTTAAAATAAAGTTAAATACAATTAAAATTCATTTCTTCAGTCAAACAATATTCATAAGTGGCTGGTGGTTACTATATTGGACAGTGCAGATTTAGAAAATTTCCATCATCACAGAAAGTTCTTTTGGACAATGCTGCTCTAGATTGTAATAGAATTGCTGCAAACTCAACATAATATTTCCAACTTGGTTGGCGATCTCCTTCACCATTGTGGATCCTGTATTTCTAACAGCCCAACTGTGGTTCTTTTATACTTTTGGGCAGTGAAATCATACAAGTAATTCATGTAGAATCCACAATCAGCTAAATTCCCAAGTACTTTGATTTTTTTTCGTTAGGTGCTTTCATAATATTTTGGAAGTATTGATTATATCAAACGTTGGCAACTTCTTTTGTAAGGGGCCAGATACTAAATATTTTAGGCTTTGGAGGCCTTACAGTCCATGTGGCAGCTACTCAACACTGCAGCTGTGCCATGAAAGCAGGCACAGACTCCGTGTAGCAGAATGGGCATGACTGTTTTATTGCAAACCAGGCTGGGGGCAGTAGTCTGCAACCCCTGCTCTATTTTCACAGACGTCACTGCTTCTTCTGTGGTGACAAAGCCAGTCTCTCCATGCGCCTTCCCTTTCCTTCCATTTAGATCAAAATAAGTCTATCTGTAAACATTCTTTTTTTTTTTTTTTTCAGATTGAAGAGAATCCAATCTCAGTTGGGACTGGGGGACCCTTTTCTCAAAGATTTAATCAGAATTCCGAAGGTTGACACAACCCCCGAGAAGAAGGAAATACTAAGAAGAGCTAACCCCAAAGGATCATTGTATCCCAGGCATTGTGCAAACGTGTTACACAAATGAACTCATTTAGACCTCACGACAACCTACATCACTGATGGGGAAACTGAGGTACAGAGAAATTGAGTAGCTCACCCAGGCTCACACCTGTGACTCAAATCTAGACAGTTTCCCTGATCAGGCCCCATACCACAAGCTTTGATTCCAGGCTGTGACTGTGTCTTCACCCTAACCTTTGACCCCCCAAATCTTTTTTAATCAGAAAGCTCTTTCTTTCTCTCTCTCTTTTTTTTTTTAAATAGTGCATTTTTTTTTAAGATTTTATTTATTTGTTTGTCAGAGAGAGAGGGAGAGAGAGTGAGCGAGCACAGGCAGAGTGGCAGGCAGAGGCAGAGGGAGAAGCAGGCTCCCTGCCGAGCAAGGAGCCCGATGTGGGACTCGATCCCAGGACACCGGGATCATGACCTGAGCTGAAGGCAACTGCTCAAACAACTGAGCCACCCAGGCGTCCCATCTTTCTTTCTCTTCTTGTAGCTCCCAAAGGCCCTCCTCCAACCTATCCCCTCTGTTTGACAAGAGACAGGGGAACAGTTGCCTTGTAGCAGCTTCCTGTGCGCTGCAAAAATCCATTCTTGTTGGTAGGGTCACGGGATATAGCGTCTGTCCCTGCATTTGGCTTGTCAGCAGCATTTGACATGGCTGTCACTCCTTCCTTCCTGAAATCTTGGGGCAACGCATCTGGCTTTCCTCCCCCCTCTCAGGCCAGTCTTTCTCAGTGTCTTTGAAACTTTGTCTTTTTAACTTTTAAACACTGACCTTTTCTAGACGTACTTTTCTCCTTACTTTACACACTCTCTGGGTGACCTCATAACCCTAGTGCTGTAATACTATCTGCATGAAGTTGGTCCCTACGTCATTATCTCTAGAACTTCCTGAGAACAAATCTTACCAACCACGTAGGCTACTTGTGAACCTGTGTCCATCTGTGTGTATGAACGGATACAGCTCGGCATTTCTCAAACAAATAGTTATTCTCCTTCTTAAGCCTGCCGTTTCTCTGATATTTTTTTCCACTGAATAGATTTCCAAGCTCGAAATCTGTATGTCATCTGATTTCTCCTCTGACAGCATACCAATGACTGAGTCCCAGAAATCTCAAATTACTTCAGGAATCACTTTCAAACCCACCACATTCTCACTCTCCAAAACTGCCACTTGCCGGCTTGCTCACCTGTATTCCTGCAAGCATCTCACAAGTGGCCTTCCTTCCATCAGCCTGGTTCCTCTTCCAGAGCCCAGTCCTCAGCCTGAGCAGTTTCCTGGGTTACGAATTAAATCTTTTTGTTTTCCTGCTTCAGTGAAATCTTCAGTGGTTCCCTGCTGCTGTTAAAATTAAGTGTGAATTTCTTCAGTTGGTCAACAAGACCCTTCCTGATCCCGGTCCTGCTTACCTCTCCAGCACATCACCACACACTCCTTCCTCCCTGTGCTGTGCTCTGGCCATACTGACCACCCGCCCTGCCCTTGGAGTCTTTGCATGGGCTCTTTTCTCAGCTGGAAACACATTTCCCTTCCCTTTTGGCCTCCTGGTTAACTCCTGCCCATTCCACGGCTTTCTCTGGGGATACAGACCTGTGATTGGATGTGGCTTCCTCTACAGAGCCTTTTGTGACTTCTGGAAAGCCTTCTCTGGTCCCCTGAAGCAGGGTTAGGTGTCTCCTGTCTGCTCTCAAAGCACTTCGTACCTAGTCCTATTCAGCATCTGTTACTAGGCCGTAATTGCCATAGGTTGCATGTCTTTCCCATAGATCAAGCTTTGTGAAAGTGGGGCAGGTCAATTTTTTCTGCTATGGTAGCTCTAGTGCCTTGTACAGTGCCTCGTAGAAGCTTTGTAACTATAGATAGAAAAAGATGATCAGGGAAAGGAAGTTAGGAATAGGGGCTTTGGAGTAAAAAAAAACCCTTGGGCTTAACTCCCTTCTTTGCTAATACTAGTCATATGACCAGTGCCACTTGCTAACTATATGATCTATGCTGACCTCCCAAAGCCTCAGTTTTCTCATCTGGAACATGGGAATGATAATGAAGCCAAATACACGGGGCTAGTTTCATGCTTCATGCAAAGCAATTAGCCCGGTGACTAGAACATGGTAATTGCTCAATAAATGTCACTGGCAGTAATATTGTCCTTGCAGGGCATACACAGTCCAGAACCAGACTGCCTGGATTCAAATCTTGGCTTTACCTCCTACTAGCCATGTGACCTTGGACAAATTGCTTAACCTTTTTGTGCCTCAACTTCCACATCTTTATTTCACTTTTATTTTAAAAATATTTCTTTTTTTTTTTAAAGATTTTATTTATTTGAGAGAGAAAGAGAGAGCGAGAGAGCGAGCACCAGCAGGGGTCGGGGCAGAGGGAACGGGGAAGAAGACTCTCCCTTGGGCAGGGACCTGATACAGGACTCGATCCCAGGACCCCGTGATCATGACCTGACCTGAAGGCAGAGGCTTAACCCACTGAGCTACCCAGGTGCACCAATTTCCACATCTTCAAAATGGGAAAGTAACAGAATATGCTTCCAGGGATTGTTGTGAAGGCTAAGTGAGTTAATGCACATGATGTGCTTAGAAGAGAGCCTGTGACAAAGATTCTCTTCCTGACTAACTTTGAGTAGGGATCTTCTGGGCCCTGTGCCTGACTTATCCTGACCCTTGGGGCTCCCATCTCCCTGCTTGCAGACTCTGGTTTTCTCAAGAATCCTGTCAAGTCAGTTTAGCCAGATGATCCCATTCTTGATACCTGATGACTCCTGATACCTGATGGATACCTCATCCCTACCCTCTCCAGGCGATGGCCTGCCTACAGCAGAAGTCCTGTTAGGTGACCTCTCCACTCCTCTTGGCTGTTCATCCCCACTCTCTCCTTGTTGTATTTGGAATTGAGCCCAGTTCTTTAGGGAGATTTCCTTCTTCCTTTTGGAATAGTCCCCAATAAAAATCTGTTTTTACTGCTTTAACTATTGCCAGGCCCTGGTATTTCTTTGACAACTGACACCCAGTCAGGGTGGTAATTTTCCAATCATTACTATTGCCTGTATAAAAAGCAAACTGCCCTTACCTAAAGGAGAGCGTAAAGCTTAATTTTCTGTCCTCGCCGCTTTCTGGAAGAGGGAGAAAGATAATAGGAGTTGATCGTGCATTCCGGATGAAAAGTAAAACACTGTTGCTCTTTCAGACATCAGGCTCATTCCGTGTTTGGAGTGGATGATCATAAAAATCCAGATTTTTTCCACAAAGCAGATTAAAGATGGATTTGTAACTAAACTTTCACTTTTTCTGGGATTTTTCTGGTATTACTCATTTTAAAATGCTGTATTTTGCAAAGCTATGGTATCACATGGCTAAAATGATTTATAAGTAAGTTCACTGGCTGTGAGATCATTTTTGATGTTTTATATGCCCAAAGAAGATGCTGATAGGTTGCTGTTAACATGTGATTTTTCAAATTTATAGTAACATTTTCTCTTTCTGAATTTCTGCTGTCCCTTGTCCTTCATGGTATGAAGAAGCATATACAACGCAGTTGTAGTCCTTTATCTCAACTTTCAGAAAACAGAACCTTCATGTCAGTTTTGGAAGTTTTCAAGAAATGTGCTTTTTATGAGAGGCTAAGAGCTTGGGGTGATTTAATACAAAAATAAACAGATAGCAGGGGGAAGTCATGTAACGATGCCACAGTTTTATAAATAGCAAGTAACTTTTCTACAGTTAGAAGCAGCATGCTTCATGGCAGTCCTTACTGAGGAAGCAGGGAGCCTGAGAAACCCTGAATCTTCTAGGTGAGGATAAGTCGGGGAAGCCAAGGAGGGCAATGTTTCCAAGAAGCTGGATAACCCCCAAGCTCTGAGTTGTTAGCCTGGAGGAAAACTGTCTCTAGGAGAAGGAATTGTCACTGAAACTAAGTTAAACTTATGTAAATATAGTGATTCTATTTTTAATCTCCTTACATTAATTGAAACCTGTTTTTTTCTCTGATAATATTTCTTTTCCACCTTTTTCTAATAGAAGATACTTGTTAGGCCACAACTCTCTGTGGGTCTCCTGCATTTCTGCATGCCTTGTGAATAGAGGCACTGGCTGCCTTTGTTCAAGACTGTCATTTCAAGGATATTTGTAGAACAAACAGCTATGGACGATACAGTGTCTCCCTTCAGAACAAAGTGCAGCCATGTTTACTCCCGTAAAACCTTCAGTTTCCTGAAGCTTGGGGTTCCTCTCCTCTATGTTCAACCCACTGAATATGCAGATGTTGTCCTTTTCCTGGCTCCATAAAAAACTCCCCAAATGATACAGAAAATGCTAGAATTCTAGCTATGGCTATTACTATAAAACTATATATATATAATAAGAGTCTTGTGTCTTCTGCCAGGGCCATGAAGCTGTGACAAGCCAATTTGCCACTTTCAAGTAGGATTCAATGTCAGAACCTTCAACATTCTTGACAATGCTGTTCTCCCATTCTATTCCCGAAAAAAGAGTTCTATATATTCTTTGCCTTTCATTAGTAATTTCTTATTTTGAAGTTCCTTTATACCATTTTTCTCTTATTCCTCATTTTGTCACCTATAAACCACATGTAGATTTTCTCTTGCCACCAATGGTTTCATGTGTCGCCTAGTCCCCCTCTCTGTTTTCCTCATCACCCAGTCTGAGGCAGCTCCCCTGGGACTATCTTCATACTTCCTTCCCAACTTCTCAAGTGCTTCAGCTCTAGTGGCTGCCATTTTTTTTTTTTTTAAAGATTTTATTTATTTATTTGACTGACAGAGATCACAAGCAGGCAGAGAAGCAGGCAGGGAGAAAGGAGGAAGCAGGCTCCCCGCTGAGCAGAGAGCCCGGTGCGGGGCTCGATTCCAGGACCCTGGGATCATGACCTGAGCCAAAGACAGAGGCTTTAACCCACTGAGCCACCCAGGCGCCCATGGCTGCCATTTTTTGAAAACTGCCTACTTGTCTGGTTTGACTCACACCTCATCAGAACTGCCTTGCCTGCATGTGCTCAAGTTCTGAAATTTCCTTCTCTGACCACAGCCTCTTGTCTTTTCCCTCTTTTATGCCATCACTCATCTTTAACTTGCTTGCTGTCCTCATGGTTTTTTTTTTCAGTCCTTTCACAGACTTCTCTCAATTTCCCATTACTTAATATTGGTTATGCATTGGTTGAGGAAATGGAATGTACTAAATTCTGTGCTATGCAAACATTTATTTCTCAAGGAATTATAGGGCTAGGTACTATTATTATCTTGATTCTACAGATTAAAATTTTGAGGCTTAGAGATGAAGTATAATTCCCACATTTGCAGAGGGAGCAGGTTAAACTAGCTATAAAATCTCAAATCTTAACTTCTCTAGGCATCAGTTTCCACATCTTCAAGTGAAGTCTTTTCTGTGTACCTTTAGGCTACTTAGGAGGGGGAAATGAAACTATTATCATAAAATTCTTAGCATGTTTCTGAAGTTTAATGAATCTTCAATAAGTAGCAACTGTCTCTGTTATGTCACTAACATGATGTTTGATACACAGCGACTTGTGTCTGACTCCCATCCCCAACTTCTTTTTTATTATATGTGAGGTTGCATATTGTGGTTTTCCATCTATGTTTTGGACATATATGTTCCTTTCTCCTTGATCTTATCTCCTATCCATTCTATCCAGGTGCTGCAACTTCATGTTCATTACAAAAACTCAAATAATAGAAATATCTAGAGAGTAAAACATGGAAGTTTCTCTCATCTCCAACATCTAGTCTTAGAACACTCGCTGCATCTCCTGGGTGTAAATGGTGCAGCATGTGTTGTTATACAGCTTTCCCTTCGCATTTGTATCCAACCAACAAACAACATACAGGATTTGCTTTTTTAAAAAAAGGTAAAAAAAAAACAAAAAAAAATTTTTTTTTAAAAAGGTAAAAAAAATAAATAAATAAAAAATTAAAAAAAGGTAATCCTACATTCTTAATCTGCATTTTGATTTCCTTGTTACAAATCTTCATCTGGGAAAATGGAGAACAGAAAGTTAAAATGCAAAAGTTAAAGTGCAAAAGTACACTCATGTCCCTTCCCAAACAACACCTACTCCCGACTTCTATGTCTCCTGCAGGCACTACTATTTGCCCAGCCCTGTGGATCAGACTCTCCGTGTCTTTGACCTCTCCCTCTCCTTCATCCTCCACCACATCAGATTGTTTGCCAAGTTGTATAAATTCCAGCTCTACAATGTCTCTTCTGTCCTTTCTCTTAAATTCTTTGCCTGACGTTTTTTGGATCACACTGATAATGTGATTCAGACCACCAATTTATATAAGAATTGCATTATAGTTCAGTTTTTTAGGCAAGATTTTTTTTCTTTCCTAGACCTGTGCCAAGCTTTTGACTCATGCTTGTTCTTTCATTCTGTATTTCCTCATCATACTTTATTTTCATTTTATTACTCTTTCTGCTTCTGCTAGTACAATAGAAGCTCCTCAAGGGCAAAGGCCACATTGCCTTCTTTCAGGATCCTAACAGACTTGCAATCTTGGACATGTATTTTTCTTTTTCAGTGCAAAACCAAACAATGATGCTTTGTGCTGTTGGTGTTTTGGACTTGATTTGGTGAAGTATGGGAATTTCCCCACCTCTGGTGTCTTCCTGCCTTAGCCATTCTACACACACGACAAGCCATTTCAATCTTGAAACTCAGCTCCAGTCATGTCACTCTTTTGTTCAAATTATTTGTTGGCTCCACTCTGATTATTGAAAAAAAATATATATATAGTTCTTCCCTGGGTGTCAAGGGTCTCCATGACTCCAAGGCTGAATGATTCTAAAATATCTTTCTGGTTTATCTACTCCCAATGTCATTCCTAAGATCTAGACAAACTAGGCTATCCACATTCCTCACACTTCTTGCCATTCAAGTTTTCATAGTCTTCATCTTCCAGGTTTGTTGTCTTCCTCAGACTCTATTGTCTGGACCCTTGCCTTCATTGCCATGTACTGAAAATCTAACCATATTCAAAGCTTCGTTCATATTATGTCTTCCCATAATGTGGTGGAGAATCACATATACCCTTTTTCTTCAGCTAATCGGGACTTTTGTCTCATTACCTGCCAGATTATAGGCTCACTGTCAGCAGAGGCCCTATCTTGTTCATCTCTGTACCTCTTGCAGTGTCTTTCATGAGACATGAATATTTGGAAGATTATGTATTTAGCAGTTGCCAGTGGATTCAAACAAATTACTTTGGGGGAAGATAACCTGCTTCTGGAGGGAAAATGTAGGAACAATTGTAATCGTCTTCAACGTTAAATAATGAATTTTTAATCCATATAATACTTATTTATTGGATAGATACTCTGTGTTGGATACTGTGCTAGGCACTGAAATGTTATAGAAAACTTTACTTTTGTTCTCAAAAAATTTAAAATGAAATAGAGAAAGCATGTTATAAACAATTCAAATAGTGATAGAAGAAGTACAGAGTGTGGTGAGGACACACAACTGAGGAGTCTGACCTCTCTGTAAGGGATGGAGGAAGTGACAATCTGAAGAATGTGTGGGGTCTAGTCAGGAGGCAATGGGGTGAGGGTGGCAGATTATTTTATTTTATTTTTTAAAGATTTATTTATTTACTTACTTGACAGACAGAGATCACAAGTAGGCAGAGAGGCAGGCAGAGAGAAAGAGGAGGAAGCAGGCTCCCCGCTGAACAGAGAGCCCGATGCGGGGCTCGATCTCAGGACCCTGGGATCTTGACCTGAGCCGAAGGCAGAGGCTTTAACCCACTGAGCCACCCAGGCGCCCCGGCAGATTATTTTATACAGAGAAAATAGTAAGTGGTGGTTTTGTGGTTAGAATGCACATGAAAGAAATTTGGTAGTGCTGGTGTAGGGTAGGGAGAGGGACAAGAGACATACTGAAGAGATCTGATCACAAAAAGTTTTACAAACTATGCTAAGGAGTGTGAACTTCTCCCTGAAAGGCAGAAAGAAGCCATTGAATATTTTAAAGCAGGGAATGACTTGATCAATTATGTTTTGAGTTTTCATTTGGTGTGGAAGACAGAGAGAAAAGAAATTTAGAGAGATATATTAAAAGTCTGTTTTAGGAATCCAAGCGAGGTGGGGAGAGAGATAAAATAAAATAGAGAATATGAATGAGTGAATGGTGGCGATGGCTTAAACTAGGTATGTGGCTGTGCAGACTTGAAAAATATTTGGGAGGTTGTACAATGGACTAGCTCAGAATTCTGGATCTCTGGATTCTGGCTTCATATTTTCTAGCTGAATGCCTTGGAAACTTACCTAATGTCTTTAAGCTAGAGTTTCCTCATCCCTAAAAATGGCAATAATACTAATTTTTACTTTAAAGGATTAAGTTAGAGAATGCATGTAAAATCTCCTTGCACAATGCTTGTATATAGTAAGAACTCAATAAAGTTATGTGTTATTTTTATTTTATTTATTTATTTATTTATTTAAGATTTTATTTATTTATTTGACAGACAGAGATTACAAGTAGGCAAGAGAGGCAGGCAGGGAGAGAGAGGAGGAAGCAGGCTCTCCGCGGAGCAGAGAGTCCGATGTGGGGCTCTATCCCAAAACCCTGGGATCATGACCTGAGCCGAAAGCAGAGGCTTTAACCCACTGAGCCACCCAGGTGCCCCTATGTGTTATTTTTAGAATCAACACAGTTCATTAACTGGGAATGATGAGGGTGGAGGAGGAGATAATAATGTTACCCAAATTATGGCTTCCTTACCCAGTAGATAGTGGTGCCATTCACTGAAATTTGGAAGCAGATGTTGAGGAGGGAGGAGACGATATGTTTGAGTGAAGATTTAGGAATTTGCATTTGTAGGTCTGGAACTCAGTCGAAGGATTTGAAATTTACCTACATAAGACCATTTCTTGAAAAAGAAAAAAGGGCAGGATTCTATTTCCTCATATCCCATTTACTCCACAGTTCATGTTGCCTTTGTCCCCTCTAGTCTATGGGAAGTGGAAGCTCTGGTCACTACTTTAATCCACATGAGTGAACGAGACTGTCTGGGGAGCAGTGTGAGTATAGAAGATGGTGTGGGGAACCCTTGGAACACCCACTTCTAAGGAGCAGATGTACAGAACACTGTAGAGGAGAAGAGTGTTGTAACTAGAAGGAAAACCAGGACACAATGGTTCCAGGAAGACAGACGGAACAAGTGTTTTGGTCCTTCAGGAAGGAGGGAATGGCCAGTGGTTCCGTGGACAATAAAATAATGTAATGGCTAAAAATGGCTAAAAATTTTAATTGGATTTAGCAACAGGGATATTAATGGTGAACAATAGAGTGGAAATTTCCAGAGAGTGGTGAGGACAGAAGGAAGATCTGAGTGGATTGAGGGCTGATTAGGATGCGAGCCAATAGAATCCTGGCAACCCTTTTAAGAAATATGGCTGTGGAAGGGTGAGATAGAAGAAGCGGATGAGAAAAGAGAATTTATTTTGTTTTGAAAAATGGGGCTTATTAGCATATTTAAATGGAGATAAGGAGCTGGCAGAAAGTAGAAAGTGTGGAGAAGGTACTAGAGATGTAGTAAGTAGAGAGAAGATAACTAAAGAGAAGCAGGTCAAGACATATTAGAGCTGAGAGTCCCCTAAGAACATTCTAGAATTGAAAAATGGAAAATTAGGGGCATCTGGGTGGCTCAGTGGGTTAAAGCCTCTGCCTTTGGCTCAGGTCATGATCCCAGAGTCCTGGGATCAAGCCCCACATCAGGCTCGCTGCTCGGTGGGGAGCCTGCTTTCTCCTCTCCTTCTTTCTCTGCCTCTCTGCTTACTTGTGATCTATCAAATAAATAAATAAATAAATAAATCTTTTTTAAAAAAAAGGAAAAGTGGAAAATTAGGGATCATAGCATAATGAGCCCAAATAAGCCCATCATGGCATTTTGGGACACACTCTTTAAGAAGATAATAGTGCTTTGGACTAAAGAAAATCAATTTCTGTGACTGCTTTCTATGGTAGGTGCTTTCCTGAAGTTCATGTGATGTGGGCTCACACAAGGAAAAAGATGAAGAGTAAGTTCTTGGGTTGTATTTGTACTTACAGAAGCAAGCAGTTCCTTCAAAATGGCAGTGGGTGACAGAGAGACATCAAACGTCTGAGGAACTATCTTGCTTGATTATCTAGGAGAATGGTCTCTGACACCTTTTTATGACAAAAAGTGTTGCATGGAAAAGAATGTCTAGATGTAAGCAACACTCAGACTTTGAGGAAGTAGGGTCCTAAACAAAGTTTACACAAGGAATGAAAGTAGTTGAAGCTGAGTAGGATTGATATACATAATTGCTTTGTATATGACATATGCCGGGAGAAAGCAAATTATTTTGTAAGAATTTTAAAGAAACACAGTGTCTGTTTACTCAAATTAGTGTGTGAAGGCATGCACATTCCTGTGTTAATTTCTGTGAATGTTTTATTTATCTTTCACTTCCTCAAAATCTTCTCTCTTCCAACCATGAACATTCTATATTTTTGACAAATGGGCCTTTTGTGCATAAACTTCATAATCAAGTTGGTTCGAGAATAAATTGCTGAAAGTGGAGCTTTCTTATATTAACCCTGGTGACAGCTAATGAAGACGGATGGGATAAAGCAGGGACTGAACTCTGTGGAGGAGGAGCTTTCATTCACCACTGTGTTGGCTAAAGACAAATTTCTTTGCAAAGGATAAAAACTGAATCATCTAATTGCATAATGCTTGGGAAAGCCATTGTTAGCCAACCTGTTCAAATACAGACTTTCATCAAGAATCAAGTATAAAACTCTTGCCTACACATCCAACAGAAATCTCAACATTTTCTGTTATCAGAAAATCTTTATATTTGATATAAATAATTATTTGTCAGGTGGATCAGTCAGTTAAGCCTCTGCCTTCGGCTCAGGTCATGATCCCAGGGTCCTGAGATCCAGCTTTGCATTGGGCTCCCTGGTCAGCAGAGAATCGGCTTCTTCCTCTCACTTTGCCCACCCCCCCACTTGTGTTTGCTCTCTCTCTCTCTCTCTCAAATAAATAAATAAAAATCTTTAAAAAGTGAAAGAAAAAAGAATTCTTTGCATTTCATTGATGTTCAGGTTAACTATCTGAACAAACATTTCTGGTTGTTTTGATTCTGGGAAATAAAGATAGTAATTGGATTTGGGGGATGACTAGAAATTTGGAGTTCATAGGTTGAAAAAGGTCCTTGCTCTCAGCTAGTTTTAAAATCAATGCACCAGTCAAGTATGTGAAGCAATTGGAACTCTCATACACTGTTGGTGGGAGTCAGATTGGTACGATTACCTTGGGAAAGTGTTTGGCAGTGTCTACCAAATGCAACCGTACACCTACACTTCAGTCCAGCAATTTCAGTTCTGGGCATTACCTAACAGAAATTACTTGTATAAGAATGTTCCTATCAGTCAGAGTCTCCCTGAACTAGAAACAACTTACATATCCTTCTACAGAGTAGAATAGTTACATAACAATAAAAAAATGAACTATTGATCCAAGCAATAATATGGATGAATTTGAAAAATAATGCTGAACAAAACAAGCCAGATACACAAGAATACACACTGTATATGTATGGTTCTATTTTAAAAAAGGTTCAGACAGGTAAAATGGATCTGTGAAATCGGGGAAGGTCAGAATAGTGGTTGTCCTCAGTGAGGGGTATTGACCCAGAGGGGGCACAAGAGAACCTTCTGTGGTGCTGGAGATGCCCCAGACTCCAGTATGACTGTATGGGTAGTGATTAAAAGGGGTTACATGTATGTAAAGATTCATTGAGCTGTCTATATCAGATATATACACTTTATAATGTGTTATACTTCAATGGCCATTTCCCAGCATCAGTGATTTCTTTTTAGCTTTTTTTTTTTTTTAAATCTACAATGACAAAAAGAAGCAATTTTTAGGGCTTGGCTCCTTGACCATGACTTTGCTGGCCCTCCATGTTTCCAGGTAGATCAGACCAAGTAACAAAACCTCACTAAACTGAGTAATTGATTTTCAGTTAGGAGGTAACAACTGTAACAATTGAATATTTATTGGATTTAAAGTAGTTATTAAGGATAAATTTGATTTACAGAGCACAGAGGCTTTGAGAGAATCCTGTAATCAACTCTTTTTGAATGTGTTACATTCATGAATCAGCAGTCACAGGCCTATGACCTTGACCACCTCTCTGTCTTTAGGTTTGCTTTCTTGGGCCCTATGGCCTTTTCTAGGCCTTCTCTAGGCCTTCCTACAGATCTTTCACAGGCTCTATATCGATGGCCAGATTTCACTTTCCTTACAGTTTGACCTATGGATTTTGGAAATTTCACAAGAAGATTAGGTTGCACTTTAGAAAGCACAAGAAAATTAAAATGTCTGGAATTTTAGAAATATTCATGGGGGAGCAATTTTCACAACAGCAGTCCATTATTTCAAGAGATGATGAGGTTGCATGGAGCAGGACAATGGCTCTCTAGTTCTTTTTTTTTTTTTTAAAGATCTTTATTTATTTATTCGACAGACAAAGATCATAAGTAGGCAGAGAGTCAGGCAGAGAGAGGAGGAAGCAGGCTCCCTACGGAGCAGAGTGGCTCTCTATTTCTCATGTGGCTGAAGAAGTTGGACTTGATTATACCAAAACACACTCAGGAGGGAAGTCAGGAAGAACTGGAGAACTGGAAAGGACTTGGAGATCATCTTAATCTCAGTTTCTGAAAGCAGGAATAACATACAATGGAAGAGTGATATTAGCTCTGGGATCTCTTTATTTATTATACTTGCTCATATTTAATCCACTGAGGAGAGGAAATCATATGCCCTGACATCACTAGAAGGAAATTAACACTTTAACACATTTCATTCTTATTATACTTTATTATTTTAAGTTTTTCAAGATTTATTTATTTGAGAGAGAGGGAAAGAGAGCACATGTGGGAGAGAGCATGTGAGAGCACAAGCAGGGGGAGGGGGCAGAGGGAGAGGGAGAAGCAGACTCCCCGCTGAGCAGGGAACCCAAAGTGGGGCTCAATCCCCCGACTCCAGGATCATGACCTGAGGGAAGGCAGTCACTTAACTGACTGAGCCACCCAAGCACTCCACTCCTACTATTTTGTTGTTTATCTGTTCCACCCAGTTGTATGACAGTGAGCAAGACAGAATCTGGAGTTGGAGCAAGGAGTTCAAGGCTTGTTCTTTGCTGGTTATGGGATCCCTGACTAGTTACTTAAGTTCTCCAAACCTTACCTTCTTTAGCTCCAAAGTGCAGTTTATAGCAGTAGGGAGTTGACATGCATAGCACTTAGCCCTTGGTAGAACAGAGCCTGATATATCTTAGCAGCTTAATAAATGTTACTTATCATATAATAATAACAAGAACTACTGTTTATTAGCTTATATTTAGGTAGTGGACTAGTGAAAACTTCTCTATGTGGGATTTCCTCTCAGTGTTAATGCTGAGCTCTCTCCCTGTTCTTTTTTATCCCATAGCCTGCTAACTGTGTTTATCCTCCATGTCACTGAACCACTTTATATAATGGTTTCAGAAGTGAGGTAAATAGGATGAGATTCATTAGTGTTGGCCTGATTTGTGAGTAGCAACCCCATGGGAAATTTCTTGACAGCTTAGCCACCTAGTCCCCATGGCACCAGTTAATAGAAACTGCTTCATCTACTGTGAATTCATTTGTTATTGTAGTGGGAACATTCTATTTCCTAGTTCTTTTTTATTTGCAGCAGCATTAGGCTCAGAGTTTTCCAATATTTTATTTTAAAGGCATTGTTTACATTTGAAATTACTGTTCAGAGAAACAAAGTCTCTTCCTAGTTGCAAGGCAGTGTACAGGGTAATGGCTTTGTAGCTCCATTAGAATGTGATAGTGACACAGCCTTGGGAGCTGGTGAGGCTTCAGTCCTGATACGTTAGAACAAGGTGCCATATACCTGAACTTTTGTATCTGAATTAGATAGGAATATTCATTGGAATTAAATTTGAACGTTATAATCATGACTCAGTGATGTTAGATGAACGAACAAAAATACCAACTATAGCAGTGCCCATATCTATCACTATAATTGTAACTGTATGCCACCAACCTAAATAATAATCAATCAAAAAATTAAAATATGTATTCATATCATATGGTTCCATGCATACCAAAATACCTATTTGTTTGGTTTAAATTCTTTATGACCCTTTTTTTTGTTTTTGTTTTTTTTATTTTTAGATTTTATTTATTTATTTGAGAGAGGGAGAAACAGAGCTCAGGTAGGGGGTGAGGAGGGACAGAGGGAGGGGGAAGCAGACTCCACACAGAGCAGGTAGCCTGATGCAGGGCTCAGTCCTGGGACTCTGGGGTCATGACTTGAGCTGAAGGCAGATGCTTAACCAACTGAGCCACCCAGGTGCCCCTAAATTTTTTATGTCTTAATTAGTAATTTTATTATTATGGAAAAATTATCCAAATATTAATTCCAACTATAGCATAGTTTTGATTTTACAGATCGAGAACAGAGATAATTCTCTTCACTGGGGAATCATTCTTTGAAACTGGAGCTTGGATTAGGAGAAGGGGAAAAATAATGCATTTTATGGTATGTTTAAAAGAATAATCCTAGACACTATTTACCTTCACTTATTTTATGGTGATAAAAAGCACAAGACTTTATGGACTTGAAACTGCACTAAATATGGACATTAAGATGCTCCAATCTGTTATATATTATCCATTCTGAAGTGAGGTTTTCCACTAGAACATAATGCAATCTGATTGAGTAACTAAAGCACCCATTGACTCATTGTCTACCTGGTTTTATACTACATTGCCTTTAGATGAAATGGGTTTTTATTTTTATTTTTTATTTAAAAATATTTTTAGGTTTTATTTATTTGACAGAGAGAGAGAGAGATCACAAGTAGGCAGAGAGGCAGGCAGAGACAGGGAGGGAATCAGGGTCCCTATTGAGCAGAGAACCCGATGCAGGGCTCGATTATTTTTATTTATTTTTTTAGATGATACAGATTCTTAAAAAATATCAAAGTCAACAGGGAAAGCAGCTGAAGAGTGATCCATAAAATGACACAGGAAACAAAAAAAACTTGCAAGTACGGTAGATACTCATTTATATACATTGAGAGATAATCAGATAGTGAGCCAAAAGCATAGGGGAGAACAAAACAAATTGACAAGAGTCAGCAATTTGAAGATTATATTAAATCCTCTCAATAGATGCTGAAAAAGCATTTGGCAAAGTACAGTATCCCTTCCTGATCCAAACTCTTCAAAGTATAGGGATAGAGGACACATACCTCAATATTATCAAAGCCATCTATGAAAAATCCACCTCAAATATCATTCTCAATGGAGAAAAACTGAAAGCTTTTCTGCTAAGGTCAGGAACATGGCAGGGATGTCCACTATCACCACTGCTATTCAACACAGTACTAGAAGTCCTCGCCTCAGCAATCAGACAACAAAAAGAAATTAAAGGCATCCAAATCGGCAAAGAAGAAGTCAAACTATCACTCTTTGCAGATGATATGATACTATATGTGGAAACCCCAAAAGACTCCATTTTAAAACTGCTAAAACTCATACAGGAATTCAGTAAAGTGTCAGGATATAAAATCGATGCACAGAAATCAGTTGCGTTTCTGTACACCAACAGCAAGACAGAAGAAAGAGAAATTAAGGAGTCAATCCCATTTACAATTGCACCCAAAACTGTAAGATACCTAGGAATAAACCTAACCAAAGAGGCTAAGAATCTATACTCAGAAAACTATAAAGTATTCATGAAATAAATCGAGGAAGACACAAAGAAATGGAAAAATGTTCCATGCTCCTGGATTGGAAGAACAAATATTGTGAAAATGTCTATGCTACCTAAAGCAATCTACACATTTAATGCAATCCCTATCAAAATCCCATCCATTTTTTTCAAAGACATGGAACAAATAATCCTAAAATTTTTATGGAACCAGAAAAGACCTCGAATAGCCAAAGGAATATTGAAAAAGAAAGCCAAAGTTGGTGGCATCACAATTCCAGACTTCAAGCTCTATTACAAAGCTGTCATCATCAAGACAGTATGGTTCTGGCACAAAAACAGACACATAGATCAATGGAACAGAATAGAGAGCCCAGAAATAGACCCTCACCTCTATGGTCAACTAATCTTTGATAAAGCAGGAAAGAATGTCCAATGGAAAAAAGACAGCCTCTTCAATAAATGGTATTGGGAAAATTGGACAGCCACTTGCAGAAAAATGAAATTGGACCATTTCCTTACACCACACATGAAAATAGACTCAAAATGGATGAAGGACCTCAATGTGATAAAGGAATCCATCAAAATCCTTGAGGAGAACGCAGGCAGCAACCTCTTCTACCTGAGCCTCAGCAACATCTTCCTAGGAACATCGCCAAAGGCAATGGAAGCAAGGGCAAAAATGAACTATTGGGATTTCATCAAGATCAAAAGCTTTTGCACAGCAAAGGAAACAGTTAACAAAACCAAAAGACAACTGACAGAATGGGAGAAGATATTTGTAAATGTCATATCAGTTAAAGGGCTAGGGTCCAAAATCTATAAAGAACTTATCAAACTCAACACCCAAAGAACAAATAACCCAATCAAGAAATGGGCAGAGGACATGAACAGACATTTCTGCAAAGAAGACATTCAGATGGCCAACAGACACATGAAAAAGTGCTCCACATCACTTGGCATCAGGGAAATACAAATCAAAACCACAATGAGATATCACCTCACACCAGTCAGAATGGCTAAAATTAACAAGTCAGGAAATGACAGATGCTGGCGAGGAT
>PISX010017298.1:0-43807 GCA_004024625.1 Mellivora capensis | reverse complement strand
ACCTTGTTTTAAAGGGCAGGACTAAATTTGCTCCATTCCTGTCGCTATCAGATACCTCCCTTAGTGTTTTCCACTTACAGAGCCAAGTCATCTGTGAAAAAACACAGCTTCAATTCTTCCCTTCCAATGTGCACACTTTTGTTTTTTTTCTTGACTTGTGGCATCAGTTATGTTAACCCTAACCCTGACCCTAAATTCATCCCTAACCCTAACCCTGTAACCCTCACATCGGCCCTTCTGATGACATTCGCTGTGGGCTTGCCATGGGTGCTCTTAACGGGATGAAGTTTCTTTCTTCCCCCAGTTTGCTGAGATTTTTTTTTTTTTTTTTAAATCCTGAATGGCTTGATTTCGTCAATTAGTCTTTCTGGGTGTATTGAGACAATCACGGATGGTTTTCCCTTCTGTTTTTTAATATGCTGCGTTTTATAATTTGTAAAAAGGAATGGTGCCTTGCTGGGACAGGCGCTAATTGGCCACGCGTTGTCCTTGTGACATACCGTTGGCCTCGGTCTGCTAATGTTGTTTTGCGAGTTCCCGTGTGCCCAGCACGGGGGCTGCAGTTCGCCGGCACCCGCAGCCCCCGCGGGGTCCCTGGCTGTGCTGTCAGAGGAAGACTGGATCTCATCAAACCCGCCGAGGAGTATCTCCTCCTCCTCTTGTTTTCTGGAAGGCTTTCTGCAGAGCTGGGGTTCTTGTCTTCTTTAGCGTCTTGTAGAATCCCACACCGACACGTTCTCAGCGAGGAGTTCCCTTGTGGGTAGGTTTTCACTTTTCCTGGTAGATGCAGCTAGAAATGCAGGTGTTCTGAGTCCTCCTGTGTCACTGTTGGTCACGTTTCTTTGCTCTGGTGCCGGTTGCGGGCCTAGGTCGGCCGAAGATGTCGGGTTATCGGAGTAACTGGATTCTCATTTGAGGGTCTGTAGGGCCCAGATTCCGTTTGCTTGTTCGGATTGTCCAGCTTTGTAGGTCTTGGCACAGAACCACCGGTCCTCTTCTTGACCCGATTCTTTTCACCCTATTATGGGATTCCTCTACGCGTTCGTCAGACTCGTTGCGTCGCTTCACCTGTAGACCGTGTGGCTGGTGCTTCCTCCCTACCGCCCGGCTGCTACCGAGTCCTGACGGTGGATTTCAGGACCTGCGACTGTCCTCGTCCGTGCTGGACCAGAAGCCCCACTTCTGGGTTGACACTTGCTGCCTCCTGTTCGTGAGAGCCCTTTCCTTCTCTTGGCAGCAGCTGCCTCGAAGCCCCTGCTTGCCCAACCCTGGGGCCACTGTGCTTGGTTCCCAGGGGCTGCCTTTCTTTGCATGAGCAGATTACACATTTCTGGGTTTTTTTTTTAAAAGATTGATTGATTGATCGAATGACTGATCTGACAGAGACAGAGAGAGAGCATGAGAGGGGAGAGGGTCAGAGGGAGAAGCGGACTCCCCGTGGAGCTGGGAGCCGCATGCAGGACTCGATCCTGGGACTCCGGGATCATGACCTGAGCTGAAGGCCGTCAATCAACCGACTGAGCGCCCGGGCACCTGCATCTCTATCGTTCTGTGTCTGCTGTCTTGGGTTTAGACACCAGACATTGCAGGTCGTGTGGTAGCGCGATGCCGAGTGTGGTGTGTTCAAGTGTTTATGTTCCTTGTTCTCGCACGTAGTCCACGGTGTGGCCCCCGGGGACAGACCTTGCTCTCGGCGCTCTCAGCAGCGGCTGGGATCTGTCCTGCGTTCGAGCGCGCCCGGTGCGATGACGAGCTGACTTTGTCCATTGGGCTTCTGGTATTGATATCTTAAATTTTTATTTAAATATTTAAAATAAATATATTTTTTAATTTTTTATTTTTTTATAAACATATAATGTATTTTTATCCCCAGGGGTACATGTCTGTGAATCGCCAGGTTTACACACTTCACAGCACTCACCATAGCACATACCCTCCCCAATGTCCATTACCCCACCCCCCTTTCCCGACCCCCTCCCCCCTGCAACCCTCAGTTTGTTTTGTGAGATTAAGAGTCTCTTATGGTTTGTCTCCCTCCCGATCCCATCTTGTTTCTTTTCTTCTTTTCCTACCCCCCAACCCCCCCATGTTGCATCTCCACTTCCTCATATCAGGGAGATCATATGATAGTTGTCTTTCTCTGATTGACTTATTTCACTAAGCATGATACCCTCTAGTTCCATCCATGTCATTGCAAATGGCAAGATAAAATAAACATTTTAAAACCAGCTCTTCATGGCTCTTAACATATTTGGGCAATTGGCTGGTGCCCCGGCAGTCTGGCGGCCGGTCAAAGATTTGGCCCGAGGTTGTATTCGGGCTTTGGGCTCAGCTTCTGCAAAGTTTCCTTGTTCCTAGGGGTCCCCCGCAGCTCCCAGCGGCTCTGTCCTCTGGCACGGCGAGCCCAGGGCGTGCCATCTCTCTGCGCCTCGCACTGCGTGTTTGGGGAACATGCTGTTAGCAAAGCAGCAGACACGGGCACCGGCGCGGCTCCATCTCATGAACGATCCCTCTCGTCTCCGCAGCGTGTCCAAGTCCTTCGTGGTGTCCTGCTGTCCTGAGTTCTCTGGCGGCCCGTGATCTGGGTGTGGGTCGTGTTTCTTCTGGGTCTCACTCCTGCCGTGTTTTGACTGGCAGGATTTCCCCTGGCAATTCCAGCGGCTCTTCTAGGGCTGACTTGTGTCTCCTGCACCCCGAGGGGCCCAGGCTGCCACCCTGCAGCCACGGCCCTGCCGTCGGAGGGCTTCTTGGGCCCCGAGGGCCACAAACCACTTTTTTTAGTTGCCTTTTTTTGGTTCGTTTTTAATCACCCGAACACTTCCCTGGCTTTTGCCCATTCCCTTCTGTTTTCTAAATGTCTTTAAGTAACTGTTCTCAATATCTCACCCAGGTTTTATAATTTTATCTGTGGGAGTTTGTAAGAACATTTCAGTGCGCCGCACGTTTCGCCTCTCTCTGCGATGAAGAGAAAACCTGTCCCTTTAGAGTAAACACAGCTTTGTTTTTTTCCTGTTTTATCACTTAGTGCATAGGCCCTTTGTTCCTTTTGAAAGAATTTAAATGATTATGGTAAGAGAGAATGTACTGGCTTTCCCTTGTCCTTTCCAGAATGCTTTTAGTCTTTATGGTTAATGATGATTCTGTATGTAGTAGAAGCATTCGAAAAAGCCTCGTTTTCAGAAATATTTTTTGTTAAATCGGAAATGGGCATGGAGCACTGGGTGTGGTGCAAAAACTATGAATTCTGTTACGCTGAAAAGAAATTAAAAAAAAAAAGAAATGGGCATCTGGTTGTATCCATGCATTGTGAGCATTGATTTTTGTTTTTACATGGGCGTGACTCGACTCACGGGTTTATTAGGTTAAAATCATGTGCACCCGGTCTGCGGCGTGACCTGATTCGGCCCCGTTGTGACAGGTCACATTTCTTGCTTGCTCTGGGCCGTGCGTGTTTTCTGTGCGTCGGCGGTGAGCTGATTTTACAGCTGTGAGCGTTTCATGGTCATATGTCTCTGCGGATCTGCTGTAACTTTCTGCATCGGGGTCACAGTCCTTTGCCAGACGTGCAGCAGCGTCTTCGCCGGGGCTGGCTCACTCTCACATCTTGTTTATGGTGCCTCCAGACCCAGAGTTGGTATTGTTATGGAGTCCAACGTAGCGTTTTTCCCTTCACCTGGTATTGCGTTTGAAGTGACTTTGTCCCCAACACCCTGGAGCCCTCTGCGTTGTCTTTCGATGAGGTTCTGGCTTACTCTGCGTTTGGCTGTAGTTCCCCAGAGCTGTGTCGTGAGACAGGCGGGGAGAGACAGAGCTCGACGCCATTTCCGTCCAGTGTCCCTTTTCCCCACTTACCGGGTGTTACCTTCCCCCACTTGGAAACCCCGCTGTTCTCTTCTGAGCCTCTGCCTGCGCGTGGACTTGCCTCTGAGCTTGCTCTCTTGCGCCCCTCCGCCTCCGTGTGTCTGTGCGACATCTGTGTCCATTCGCGCGAGCACGCCGGCTACGCGCGGCTTGTGTGTTACAAGGCGAGCGGCTTTCTTGCTCTGTTTTACTTCTTTACTTTTTCTCTAATATCCTTACACGTGTTCCTTTACAAAATAATTTTAGCAACATGTCAAGTCCAACTACCTATTTGAGGTTTCTGTTAAAATTATGTTAACACCTGTCGAGTAAACGAGGAGAACTAGGACACCCTCAAGAATCAGAAGGTCTCATATGGAAACACGGCACAGCCTTGTTTGCTCAAGTTTTATGACTTTCGTAATCTGTACAGTTTTCTTTGTGCAGATCTTACACACTTTAGGGTATTTTTGTCCCTAGAAGTCTTGTGCAGTTTTGTTGCTATCGTGAAGAGGATGTCTTGTGTTTTTACATTATACCTGGTTTCGTTATTGGCTATAATAAAGTTACCAGGTTTGAAGTCTGCTAAAGTGACAGACATTAAAGCCCTTTGTTCTCATACATTTTGATTTGATTCTCTGAGTCAGATCAACTATTAAAAAATCACAATAAAAATTCTTTATGTTATACTATATCATATTTTTAAGATTTGCATTGACTTCAGAAGTAATATCTGATAATTTTTGTTTTAATAATAAGGGCTAATAATTTGAGATAAATCTTTTTTATCTTATTTTAAAATATTCTTAGAAATATTCTTCTATCCTTATTTTATAAATAATTTATAAAAATCAGGAAATAATACTGAATTTGGCCAAATAGCTTTTAGACATTTATGACAATAATCATGTAGTTTGTTTTTATTGGAACCACCCTGGTAAATTATATTAATAAATGTACTAATTGTGTCTAGAATTAAACATATTTGGTCATTTTCTGTTACTTAACTATCTTGATAGCTTGAACAGATTTGTAACTCACTTGGAATTTTCAAATATTTATTCATAGCTAAGATTACTATATAGTTTTATTTTTGTGCTTCTAAAAAGATTTTTGGCCCCAGAGTTATGTGCAATGAACTGGGAAGTTTTCCAAATTTCTATGCGCTGAAATAATTTAAATAGCATAAGAATGATCTCTTTCTGAGCTTTGAAATAACCTATTCATACAGATGCCCGGCCCTGGCATATTTTATTCAGTTAGTTCTTGGGCAACTTTAGACATTTCATCTTTTAAATTAATTTCCAACTGCAGGCCATATACAGACATACTTTTGTTATATACATTTTTACAAATATAGATACAACAAAAGCCTCTTTTAATCATGCCCGCTGCTCTTCCTGTCTCCGTCATCTGGTTGTGGATCCTTCTGTATTTTCTTCTGTGTACTTAAAAGCGTACGTAAGCACTCATGGAAATACACAGTTTTCCTCTCTGCTTTATTTTCAGAGAAATTCAGTAATTCTGAATGTTTGACGTGTCTGTTTTCTTCATCATCCTGAAATCTCTGCATGTGAACATACGTGGCAGCCCCGTCTACTTCCGTGTGTACCGTTGGATGCTAGATGCGGCGCAAGTAGCCTGCGCTTGACCGCCTTCCGTGTTATCTCGTGCACAGTTCTTGTTTGTTGATGTTTTCCAGTATCTCCTTAGAAGCTTGGGAATATTTGTTTTCCCAAGATCATGTTCAGTTCCATCAAGATTTCCTTCCTTCTTTTCTCCCTGCACTTACTAAATTGTACATTCATTCATTCAACAAATATCTACAGAATGCTTGCTGTGTGCCTGCTACATTTCTAGAAGCTTAGCATATATCTGTGGGTGGAATGGACCCCAATCCCTGACCTCATGCTGCTATTTCCGATGCATAGTTCATTTATTTATTTCTTTATTTTTAAAGAAGATTTATTTATTCTAGAGTGAGAGAGCGAGCGAGCAGGGAGAGGGGCAGGGGAAGAGGGAGAGGGGGAGAGAATCTCAAGCAGACTCCGTGGTGAGCATGGAGCCTGATGTGGGACTTGATCTCACAACACTGAGGTCATAACCTGAGCAGAAAGAAGTCAGTGTTGGACACTTAACCAACTGAGCCCCTCAGGCGCCCCTATGATGCATGTTTTAAAATTATAGGTTTGGATTTACTAGAATTACAAACATTACAATAATTATTGCAACATTTATAGGGTATTTTCCTACGATTATCTACTTTTATGAAATTTACTTCCTGTTCAGGATTATCTCTGTTTTTATTCCCTTTTCCCTTGCTTGATTAGAATGCATGTGTTTTTCTAATTCATGTGGCTTTCTTTCTTTTTTTTTTTTTTAAAGATTTTAGTTATTTATTTGACAGAGATCCCAAGTAGGCAGAGGGGCAGGCAGGGAGAGAGGAGGAAGCAGGCTCCCTGCTGAGCAGAGAGCCCGACGTGGGGCTCGATCCCAGGACCCTGAGATCATGACCTGAGCCGAAGGCAGAGGCTTTAACCCTCTTTCTTTATCATCAGTTTTTGTCATGATGATGAGAAGCCCACAAGCAAAATTTATGTTTTATATGACTTTAAAGGGACTTATTTCCTCATTTATCTTTTAAACTGTATTGATTTCTCTTTTCTCTTTAATTTAACTGTTTTTTCTCCCTTGAACTCTCAGATTAGATGCTTAGTTTATTTACGTTGTTTCTTTGTTGTTTTAAAACAAAGGTGTTTCAGCTTTGTGTGCTCCTGTGAAGAAGGGTTGGCCTTGACCATGTTTGTTTCTGATAGTTGGGGGCAAAGACATCCGTACCATACAGTGTGGCTCACGCCCACCTGCTCTTCTGTCATACTTCCCACAGCCCAAGAGCCAGTGGAAACCATGGTGAGATTTCTCCGTGTTCCTCCGTCGAAGAGGAAGCATGTGCTGAGGACAGGCAGCAAAGACATGGCCCTAGGTGTTGGCCGGTCATGGCACGTGGCACGGGGGGAAGCACGTGGCCTGCTGACTTTAGTCAGGGAAGGGAAGAGAGGAGACGTATTACCCCATGAGGGAGAGGAAACGTCTGAAACCAACGTACGTGTACTCTCTCCTGCTTAAACCGCGTATCTGGTTAGAATGTTTACAGTAGCTTTATCGTGAGTCTCACACTTCAGAAATTGTATACGTTATGAGATGTGCATCTCCTTCCCAGTTTTCCGTGGTAATTGTTGGTGTTTTTTGACATTAATAAAAGCTATTATCATGCGCTTAGTGCATACCTTGCATTGTACTGAGGACTCCTTACCTCTTCTGTCCTTGGATGGTGTCCTCCACAAGCAACTCTCCAGTCGGATGGCGTGGACAGAGACCTGCCAGTGGTGAGGTTGCGGGACGTGGGGACAGTCCGTGGCCCGTCTGTACTTGAACTCCGGGGACCGCCACTCCAAAGCCTGCACTTTTCACCACTTAGTTTTTAGAGCACGTGAACATTTTATTTTAGTTTCTATTTTACTTTGACTGTTCTCTTTCTCCCTATCCACAGTTGAGGGAGAAATTCTCCAGCTGGTCCTCTAATTCGCGGGTGAGATTTTTTCCTGTTCCATTCTGTTCTCTCCCTCCATTGTCCTTTTAAAAATTCAGCAATTCTGTTTTTTTCAGCCGAAAGCAGTATTCCTGATTGCAGAGTGTGCTGTCATCTGAAATTTCATTTAAAAAATTAAAATGGGGAAATAAAAGGGGTTTTCTTGGGCAGACACTGCAGTAAGTTCCCTGCACAGGAGGACATTTCTGACCACACAGACCACCGCTCGCTCTCGCTGTCTTCATCATTGTGCGGATTTCTCCCCGTTCACGTGGTGACTGATTTGAATCAGGTTCTCGCGTAGCTTCTCTGGGGCCTGATTCGTGTTTTTCAGAGCCAGGGAAACGCTGGCTCTGCTCTCCTTTTCTTTTGCCAACGCGGGGGCCGGCTGTTGCGGGGGGCGGGCCGCCGTGGGCAGCAGGAGCCTCATCGCGGTTCCCACGCTGTCTGCCGGCTCCTGGCTTCTCCGTGTCGGCTCTGCTGCCTCAGCCACCAGCTGCCCCCGAATCACGGCAATAAGCTTTGTCCTGGGGCCTGCCCGGGGCGCCTGCTCGAGTGGCCTTCGCCCCGCCGCTAGGGACGGGTCCGCACCCCAGTGGGCTGTTTCTCCCCACGTACTCGGCGCCAGAATTCAGAAACACGCGATTTCCGCGTCTGTAGCCCTGAGATTGGCCCCACGCGGCCTGGTTTGTGTGTCAGGGTGTGGGGGCTGCTCGGGGACGTGCACGACGCGCACTCCTGCACCCGGAGGACGCTCGGAAGGCTCCAGACATCGTCCAGGCCACCCTTCTGCACAGCCGCCTCTGCAGCCCCTTTGTCACATGGCACAGGCCGCCGTGCCACCGGGACTGAGCCCACATGTCACGTGAGGGCCCCATTGCGGTTGTGGCATTTTCTGCCCCCTCATCCCGGGAGACAGCCCAGGGGGACATGTCCCCTCCATTTCCTGTCCGTCCGGCCGCGAAGCGCTCCTGCTCACTCCTGGGCGCGGCTCCCGAGGGCTTGCGAGGAGGGGCCGCAGGCTCGTTCTAAATGGCTCCCGAGAGCAGGGGTTTCAGGACTGAGAGGCAGACGTCGTGGGGAAACAGATTTTAATTATTTTGAGGAGAAGCTTAAGGGTAGAAAATGCCAGAACCAGTCCCGAGAGGCTGCAGACCTGGGCCTCCTCTCACCTCGGGGGTCCTGCCGAGCTCCCTGGGGGTCTTCTCCGCTCGTGCTCCGCCCGAGGGTCGGAATCGCGGTGGCGCTCCTCGCGGGGGCCGGCCGGCCGCTCCTGGGTCCTCCTCTCCCGGGCGGCCCCCCGCACCTGCGCATCTGTCTGAGGTCCCGCCGGTGACCTAAGACACGGAGGCAGAGTTTTGCCTCCCGAGAGCCTGAGCCACAGGGATTCATTCCTCACACCTGCAGACGGGGAGTCCAACGTCAAGGTGTTGGCAGGTGGGTTCTGCTCCTCCTGGCTGCCAGGCAGCTGCCTTCTTGCCGCCAGCTCCCGTGGCCTTCCCGGAAGCAGCGAGAGAGCCGGCTCCGGTGTCTTGTCTCTCCAGGACACAGATCCCGTCATGTCAGGGCTCTACTCTCATGACTCACTTGGCACCAATGACGTTCGTGTACACCTCGTCTCCATCACGGCCCTGCCGGGGGGAGGGGGACAAGCCTTCAGTCCACCGCACAGATGAGGCACACATTTCACTTCTGTGTTCATCCCTGGGTTTTCTCTGTCCCAGGGGTGTCTCCACCTGCCCAGGGTCTGCCCCCTCGGGTGTCCCATGGACGTCCTGAACACACCTGTGCCAGCCTGAATGAGCTCTCCGCAGCCTCCACAGCCTCCCTCTCCACCATCTCAGGCCTGCTGCCTCCCTCGGCCCCGCCGCCTGCCCTGGAGGCTCCAGGCTCCCTCCGTTGACTTCTCAGGCCTGCTGCCTCCCTCGGCCCCGCCGCCTGCCCTGGAGGCTCCAGGCTCCCTCCGTTGACTTCTCAGGCCTGCTGCCTCCCTCGGCCCCGCCGCCTGCCCTGGAGGCTCCAGGCTCCCTCCGTTGACTTCTCAGGCCTGCTGCCTCCCTCGGCCCCGCCGCTTGCCCTGGAGGCTCCAGGCTCCCTCCGTTGACTTCTCAGGGCCTCGTGGTCGCCTTCTGCTTCCTGGTGGTCAGCTTCTCAGCCTGTCCCTCGGATTCCGCCTCGACCCTTCTGCTGGCTAAGAGACCCCTTCACAGTCCCCAAACAGAACAAACTCTCTTTTTATCTCTAGAATTTAGCTTATGATTTTTGCCTCCGGAATAACCCACCGAGAGAGGATTAGAGATTTGAGAGTGTCGGGAAAATGCAGAAAGCGAGCCTAAGTAGCTGAGGACGGAGAGGGGGCTTCAGAGCTCCTTGTCATACGCCAGGATCTCAAGTTTCCTGAGACAGTAAGAGACACAGTCTGTGATGCGCATCACAGACTCATTTTAACAAAATGGTGCTGTCAATCAGCTGGTGCTGGGCCCCGGGGCTCCCCCCACCCCCGCCAGCCTCCCTCCCACTCCTCCAGCCCCAGGACTGGTTCTCGTCCTTCTCCAGCGCCAAGCGCAGGTACCACTTCTGTTCACGCACAGCCCGTGCGCGGTCGGCCGTCTTGCACAGCTCTACATGGTATGGCCCCTGCCCGTGCCCCCAGTGCCCGCAGCAGGGATGCTGGCCCCCAGCACGGGTTAGTGAATGATGGAGGAGACATTGATGCCGCACTGGCATGGGCTAGTGGCGTTCTCATGGCTTGAAGGCAAGTCACGTGGTCGCACAGTCGCCCTCCAGGTGTGGGGTATGGACTCCACCAAATTCTAGTAAATAATTAAGGAAGAAAAAAATGACAACCATACACACCATTTCAGAACACAGTAGATAGGAGAACAATTCTCCAGTCATTTAAAGAGCCTAGGATGGCCCTGAGATCAAAACCAGGCAAGGGCATTAAAAGAAAAAAAAAACCGTAGAGCAATGTTCCTGTGAATCGGACACAGACATGTGCAACAGAAGATTCACAAAGCAAATGCAGCATCGTGCACGCACACACACGCACACACACTACACAGACACGCGGTAAATACTACATACTTATGCATGTAACGCACACACGTGTGCACGCATACCTCACGGTGGAGCACAACGTAGCCCAGAGATGCAAAGTTAGCATTTGTAAATACATCAACGTTCATTCACCAAGTTAGCAAGAATAAAGAGTTCAGGACTGCAGTCATTCCAATAAAGGAAAGAACAGCATTTGACAGCATTCACCATCTGTTAGTGCTGGAAGTTCTCGGCAAACTCAGAAGAGAGGGAACCTTCCTCAGTCTGATCAAAGACGTCTTCAGAAGACGCCGCAGCGAGCATCCCACGTTCTGCTGAACAGCTCAGCGCTCTGTCCCGAGATCAGGAACGAGGGAAGGACGTCTGCTGAGAGCACCTTGGTTCACCCCTGGCCTGTCCCGTCCCGCCCAGGGCACTGTGGCCAGAAGAGTAAATGAGAAAGGAATGAAGCTCCTCTCCGAACTGACAAACAGAAGAAAGACAAAAGAGCAGAACACAACGGAGTGAAAATAGCTAAGCGAGCAAACCTGTGTTTCAAGGATGAAGGTTAAGTGTGGATTCCAGGCACACATCCCCGAAGCCGGTCCCCACAGACGCACAGCGAAGGCAGGGAGTCGAGGGCGCTTGCGGGGGTGCCCGCGTGAGAGAGGCGAGCGGGAACCAGCGGAGAAGCGGTGCGTGTGCGGGAGAATCTGGCGAACGCGGTCTCTCCGGGAACGCGAGAATGCACGGGGGCTGTCTTCATGGCTGGTCGACATAAGACAAAAGCTTATCAGTCAGATCCCAGGGGGAGGACGAGCTCATTCCCCACCTTCTGTGCTCTGCGCTGTCGGCCTCTCGAGCACACGGAGATGGCGCAAAGCGTTCTTGAAGACGAGGAATGAGGCCGAAACTCTGCTTTTCCAGGTATCAGGACTCCAGTAACCGAGTCCCGGCTGTCTTTGCACAAGGATGGACATCGAGTGGACGTCACGAGATGGGAGTCCCGCGGTAAAGGGTCTAGTTCCGTCAGCACGTGATGGACCAGGCTGTGCTGCGAACTTGGCCCTCGCTAGAGGAGGAGGCAAGAGTGGGGCTACAGAAACATTTGGTGTTAGTCTCATCGTCACTAAAGCCACGATGGGACACTGATCCCCCACGGCTGAAACGTAACACGAGAAAATACTCAGTGTGGACGAGGAGATGAACCGGTGGAGACTAACGCGCTTGTCGACGGGAATGTTGGTGGGCGCGACGCTTTGCAAGAACCGTCCGCATGTCTGCTTGAGACACATGCTCAGGCCCCGGGACCTTCAGTGCGTGCCCAAGGGCAGTTCGCGCATCACGCACTTGGAGAGACACAGATAGGAACACCGGGCCCTCTGATCCTTAGCAACAGCTAGAAACCGGGAGCAGGGCAAACATGGGATTGATGTGTAAACTAAGAGACGACACGCGTGCCCGTCAGCGTGGCTGGGAGTCACCAGTGTGGTGTGTCATGGGGAGGAAGCCAGACACAGAAGGTCCCTTGGAGCATGGCTCCCTTTATACGAAGAAGAAGGAAGCCGCACTGTGGTGTTCAGCGGTGGCTGTCTGTGCGGTGCTAATAGAGGAGGAGCAAGGAACTGGCCACCAACCCGGTCAGGCGGAGACTGTGACTCGGGGGGGAGGAGGGACCGTGCCTGAAAGGGCGCTCGGGGGGTCCCTGCGGTCCTGACAGTGTCCCGTCGTATGACTCAGTGCTCGCTCACTGTTCGCTTCCTAACGGCTCATTAAGTTCACACGGATGTTTGTTGTGCAGCGAAGTAATTGAAAAAAATAAAATGGCCAAATATACAACGCAGGTAAAGTGAATGGCCAGTCAGAGCATTTCACAAGCACCTCACGGGGAGACCCACCATTCAGGCCCTGGCATGGGCCACACCAAACCCGGGTCCTGGAGATGAGAACTCCGAGTGTGGAAAGGAAGATCCAGGGAACGGGCCATTCTACATTCCCAGATGTGGCCGCATCCCCTTGTTGAAGGTTTTGCTTAACTCCTGGCTGCAAGAGACCAGAGGAGTCCCTCGTCCAGCCTTGGAAGGATCATTCAGACCGAAACCTATGGCTTTGGAACCCCTGCGACACTTCCCCGTCCTATTTCTACCTGCCATTCTCTGTTTTTACCATGTCTTTGTCCCGCGGGCTCGCTCTCCCACCTCCTTGGGTGTTAGTAAAAATGGGGAAATGAAAGTCTGGATACAGAGTTGTTATTCAAGAACTGAATTGTGCAAAGAACAAAAAACAAGCAAACACACCTTGCTGGCGTGTGATAACTGAACGGAACCTCAGATGTGGGGTTCTCCACATGGGTCAAGGGCGTTTCCCCAGCAAACTTCTTCCTCCTTGAAAAGACCATTTAGAAGACCTTCGAGGGGCACATTACCATTCCCAGAACCAGTGTAATTTTCATGGGTGATTTTGTTTCAAAGAGGAGATATTTTTCTAGCAGGGAACCAAAGGCGGAGAGCGGTAGCAAGTTAGGTCTAATGACAAGCAATGTGAACAACATGTATAAATGTTTAATTTGGGCTCAGACATGCCAGATGCAAATTTCCTATTTCCTCAGGCAGAGCCAATACCGATCACTTATATGATTGCTTGGAAAAAGGGTCAACTTTTGGTTTAAGAAAACATTGCTGAAATATTAAATATTTATGAAACAGAGTTATTGCAGTGGGAGGCCGAGACCCACGTGGTGGGGTTCATGGCGAAATCACGGCCACCCACCCGCACTGCAGCTCGTTCCCGCAGTATTTTCTTCTGGCTGGCGGCAGGGTCAGGGGCGGGACAAAGTCATTCATTCTCCAGGGGAAAACAAAGCCGAATGTGGATTGTCCCTGAACCCACAGAGACTGCAAGGAAAGGATCTAAGGGAAGCCTTGGAGCAGGGGTGCCGGTCGCGTCCGTCAGTGCGTGTGCGTGGACGTGTGCCGAGGCCTGTCATTCCCCTGGGAGAGGAGGTCGCCGTTTTGTCTGTGGCTTGTTGGCTTGTTGACACCCACGCTGGTGGAGGGGAGCGGTCATCCGTGCTCTACGAGACGGCTTCTAGAAGGCCACCTCTGCCCGCTTCCCGTGGACGGGAGCCGGGAGGGCCCCTGGGCCGTTCTGCCGCATTAGCAGAGAGACTGCGGCGAGACCCCCTGATGGACTCGGGCGGCCACCACCCTCCAGCCATCACCATTCACTTTAAATGTGTATGGAGGCGTGGTCGGCCCTTACCCCACACATACGTACCGACCTTTGTGTGTGTTTCTGTTGTTAGGTACGTGTCTGTACGGATCACACACACACACAAGCTCTGTATAAGCTTCCATGTGGTACACAGAACGTCTGGATGCTTCCACACACACGCGTCACACACACGCACAGGCATATGCGTGTGCGCACACCTGTAGCTAAAGGTGTGCAGACACAGGCCAGCTCGCGCACTCGCGCTCGGCTTGGGACTGTGCGGGTGGATGGAGACGCGCTCCAGACAGCGACCTCGATGCCGTGTTTGCCACAAGTGTCCCGATTCTCACAGAAACCGGGATCCAAGCCTGGCACAGACCTTGCTCAGAACGTGCACCTTTGTCTGTGACTTTTGAGTCTGATGAGGAAATCTGGCCCTCCCGCCACTGAGGTGGTCACTGGTGCCTTCGCCGGGTGAACGGCTCTAGTCAGGACGCTGGCGAGGTCTCCGTGGGGCCCCTCACACGTGGGCTCGTGTCGCTTAGTGACAGGCCAGGTCAGCCTGTCCCACGGCTACACAGGTGACGATGCGTCAGCGCACCGGGAAAGCCCGGAACGCAGCTGTGTGCCTCCCTCACTAACCTCCCCGGGGCAGGTTAGTGACCTGCTGATGACACGTCCTCTCTCTGATCCGTCCTGCCCTCATCTCCTGGCAGCTTAGCGGGGGACCTGTGCGGGGGGACGCCCACACCCGCGATGAAGCCACTCTGCTCCCAGCTGTGCGTCCGACACGGGGCCTTCTCTTCGGTTTGTAGAGAGCTTGGGGGCTCTCCACGCAGCCTGTCCTCCCTCAGGCCGCAGAGCAAACTGTGCCCCTGCTTTTGTCCCCAGAGATGTGCCCAGGGTCAGAGACCATGCGGTGAGCCGCCCCCATCCACACGTTTCGACATGTGGGGCCCGAGCCTCCTGTGGTGGTCCGGGGGATTTAGATGTCCCGTGAGACTCGGGCTTCTCCCCTCCTCCCTAGGTGTCTGTAGAAGTTCCCGATCGTCTCCATCCAGGGATGACCACCTGCTTGCTTCCCCTCCCCTCACACACCTGCGCCCCTCTGCTCTGCGCCCCGAAGCCCAGGGCCTGCCTCCCATATCCAGGTGTGCTCAGAGCTAATGGGGCCATGGTCACAGGCTTGGCTGCTCCTGATCAGGTAGTGGCTGGGCTCTGTGTCCCGGGGCAGGACCGTGGCCCCGAAGTCCACTGGTTTCCTGCCTGTACTTTCCTCCCTGTGGAGCCCGAGGCCTCTGTGACAATCTCCACAGTGTGCAGTCGAGCCGGGGAGAAGACTAAGCACCTAAGACAGCCGAGCTGGGGTGGCCACGGTGCGGTCGGCATCTGGCGGACGGAAAGTCTGCTTTCACGGTGGCTGTGACGTCACTGCTTGTCCCAAACCACTCGTGACAAGGGCTGGCGGTGCCGGAAATGAGCCGGTGCGGTTGGTCGTGGTGAGACTGCGGACACCGCTGGCGTATGGAGCAGGCGGGCGCGCGCTGTCCTGTAGCACAGAGGACACCAACCCGGGAGGGCCCCAGCCGCTCTCGGGCGTCTTCGCACGGGCAGCTCCCCGTGGCTTTTCTGGGTTCCCACGAGTCAGCGTCCCGTGGCTGGGCCCCATTTGGTCCTGTCCTCATGCCGTTCACAGCTATGGACTTTCTAGAAGGATCTGGTTTTCTCCAGAAGGCCATGGGGGATCTGTGTCTCCCAAGCCTTGGCTGGCATTTCAAGGGCCAGCCGATTCCTGGACTTTGCAGTCCTCTCCCGTGTCCCCAAACCAGAGGGTGTCTTCCCGGCCACAGGCAGATGGAACCCGACATGCTCTGGTCCATTCTTGCAGGTGGGAATGCTCGAATGCCAACTCACCTGGTTCTTTAATAAACGAAACACTCACTGGGCTTTCACGGACGGCTCGCAAGAGCGGATAGTGTCATTTCTGCACGGTCTCCCTCCCCGACACCGAGTTGAGCCGGAGTCTGGAAACATCAAAGAGAGGTATTTACGAGAAGTTCTCTGGCAACTGATAGACACAGTCCTGTCTTTAAATAAGATTTGGAATGAGGGCAAGTGCAGTCCGAGTGTCATGAATAAAACATAGGTTTGGTTGTCAAACCTTGTGAGCACCCTCACGATCCCGTGAGACGTGAGAAGCCTCCGGGAGGGACAGCTGGAAATGTAACGCGTCCCTACCGAGCTGTTACAGCATCTGAGAACCGTCACATGGCTTGCCGCAGAAGCACACCCCATGCCTCACCATGACATTTTCTGCGGTCTCTGTGGTTGCCCACGGAGGACGCAGCCCTGTGTGACTTGCACACTTCGCTTCTGTGCACTGGACGCTAGTCCGGGGGACCCCTAACTGACCCCCCCTACTGCAAGGTGACAGCCTCCTGCCCAGGCCCCGGCGTCCCCAGAGCCCTGAGGACAGGGGGCCGCTCTTGTGGGAGAGAGGTGACCTCGGTGCGCCCCACGAGGAATCAAAGACACGGACTTTAGCCACAGCTGCACCCCTATAAAAATGCCTTCAGGTTGAGAGTGTGGTGGTCTCCCTTCAATTAGCTTACCGACGAGGACTCCGTTTTAATTATCTAAATGGCTTTAACGTTTAATTTTGAAGTAATTTCAAATTTAAAAAAGGGTTGCAAGAGTAGTGCAAAGGACTCCCATTTTGCTAATTTTTAAAAGAACTCCCAGATTCATTAATATTTAATATCTTGGCCTATTTACATTATTAGTCGTTCTTCTCTCCTTAATTTATTAAGAGTCTAGGAGTCCATCGTTGTATAATATTAACATAATGTTTATTACAGTGGTATTGGTAGGACAATAATGGATTTTAACACCTATTTTTAAAAATTAAATGGCTTGAAATATTTTAATATTATTATTGATCTCGATGCTCGGACGACCTCACGTGTGCTCAGCAGACACCCCTCAAGCCAGTTCCTCCGAGCACTGACCAGTTCCTGGTGCTTTTTGACCATTCCTAATTTTTTTTGCACAAAAATATGTTTCAGGCTTAGCTTGTATTTTCCCTGGCCCAGCCTAGGAATCCGTTACTTATTGAAGTCAGCCTGTTTGTGGGGAACTGTATTTAGAAGCGGAGGCCCGTACGCTGGGTGGCCTCATAGAAGCAGGCCCGTACGCTGGGCGGCCTCATAGAAGCAGGCCCGTACGCTGGGTGGCCTCGTGGAAGCAGGCCCGTACGCTGGGTGGCCTCATAGAAGCAGGCCCGTACGCTGGGTGGCCTCACTGCTAACGGGCCTCATTGATTCTGGGTCTCTCAGCCACCAAAGCAAAGACACACACCCTTGTCTCGGTCCGTCTCCATCTGTTTCTGCTCGTACTTACTTTGATATCTCTAGAGCCAGGAGCCCAGGCTCACACCTCCGGGTCCATTCCTGCACAGCGGGAGTCTCCCCAGCCTCCTGCATCTCATGCTTGCATCCTCCTTTGCCAACAGGGACTTAGCCCCTCATGTCATCATGGTATGGCCTTTGTGGCTCAGTCCTACAAATACAGAAGGCATTTCCAGAATTGCTGATTTATTCCACTGTGGAAAACAAACCCACCGAGGATGGCTTCTTCTCGTTTGTAAACTAGTGCCCTGAATTACTAGAAAATGATACAAGATAAGCAAAACAATCACTTTTAGCTTTAAACTGCACCGGGCCAACATAATACCTGAAGGAAGGGAAATGAACAGAGTTAGCTGTACCGTTCCTCACCTTACTGCTTCAACGCTTCCGGGCTGATGTGCAGAAAAGGGAGTCCGGGGCTGAGCCCAGCAGCCTTGCCGAGATGAGGAGGCAGGCGGCCATCAGGATTCGCAAACAAAGTGCAGACCAGCAACACAGAGCTTCTGAGTCTGCAGGGGTCCTCTGGGGGCTTTGCCCCCATGTTCATATGCGACCGTGTGGGGTCACATCTTCGCAGGGCCAAGCAAAGAGCCGCTGCAAAGCATTAGGTCAAGAAATTCCTGAAAGTCACACAGATGCAGGAAATTTCATGTCCCCACCAGCAAGACTGGAGAAACCTACTAGTACATGGGACATTGGGTAGAGTCCCCAGACGAATATTGCCTTAGAAGTTAAGATAAGTCAGCTCTCAATGAAAGGCTGTTCTGGACTCTGCAAAAATGCTTAGACCTGAAAATAATCACTCCAATTTCAAGTAATATCACTGTGTGCTAGACCAAATTTCAACACTCCTTAGGGCAATTCAGCACCCAGTGACATTAGAATTCACAATGCCTGGCGTCCAACCAAAATACCAATTATGCAAATAAGCATGAAAATGAAACCCATAACTGGGAGAAAACTCTATTGATGGAAACATTCTCAGAAATGACAGAGATTATGGAATTAGCCGATAAGGGCATTAGACGGAGTGTGCACACACACGCACACGCATTAGTGGGCTTGAAGAGGTAGCCATAGAAACTAAACAAAATGAATCACGGAGAGAAGATGGAAATATAAAGAGAGCACCGGAACATGTGAGAGAATATCAAGTGGTCTAGAATAATTGTAATTTGAATCCTGTCCACCGAGAATAGAGAGGAAGGGGTGAATAAAAATTATCTGAAGACATAATAGCTGAAAAAACTTTGAAATTTGATGAAAACTATAAACTCGCAGCTTGTGGGAGCTCGTCCGATCTCCAGCAGCAGAAACATAAAACCACACCAGGCCACAAGCTGCTGAAAAGAAGAAATATAAAAGCAGCTTATATAAGAGAAATACAGGCACATACCACATAATTATGTAAGACGTGCAAAGACGAGAATGGTCACCCGCTTTGGATCAGGAGCACGGCAAGGCAGGAGAACATGGAGTGATGCCTTTAAATGCTGAAAGAGAAGTTGACTCATCTGGGGATTTTATACACAATGAAGACATCTTTCAAAAATGAAGGTGGGCTTCTGCTCCTCAGCGTGGTGGACCGAGAACCCAGCAGATAGCATTCCCCTTCCGAGAGCAACCATAACCTGGGACACGATACAAAGAAGGTTATGTCTGAATGTGCTGGGAAGTGGACAGAAGTTGAGACTCTGTTGAGTCTAGAGGGAAGGGCTGCCTGCTGCAGGAGTAGAGATGTGGGATCAGATGAGAGATCTCTGCCACCGAGGCTTAGCCTCTGCTCGTGCAGCCCGCACACAGGTGCGAGGCAGCCGTGTCACCTGGAGAACCTATGGTCTTCTGGCCCTGGGAACCAGAAAGGTCAGACTGAGAATTACAAACTCCTCAGGGATAGGGGGATGTCATAAGGAAGAGCTAGGGGAGGGGCCCCCAGCTCTGTCTACTGACATCTGTGATTGTGCCTCGCACACGAGTGCAGAGCTCATGCAGCTCAGTTAAAACCAACTTACGAGAGCAGAGCCGCCTCCTGGGAGAGAGTTTGAAGTTCAAACCAAGCCAGGTAATGACCTGCTCAGAAAAGGAGAGCAGTGGTTCCAGGATCTTGATAGCTTCACACTCACGATGTCCAAAATGCAATCCAAAATTACAAGGTATATGAAAAAAAAACAAGAAAATGGAATACATTCTCAAGAAACAGGAAAACAAAATAATTTAACTAGAATCTGGCATGGAGAAGCTGTCAAGACCGTATCACAATTATCCTAAATAAAGGAAAGTAAAACACATTTTAATTTCCTTACCTTCATCTATTACTTATGTAACACTCTTCCTTTCTTTGTGTTGATCTGAGTCTCTGTTGATTTGGGTACTTATCATATGGCTGGTGTTCTCCGAGATTCTCAGATCTGGGGTTTGGTGTTTCTCAATGATTTTGGAAAAATCTCAGCCATCATCCCTCAATTATGGGTCCTGTTCTTTCTCTCTTTCTTTGTACTCAGGTATCCCCGTTATAAAAATTACCCTTTTATAATTATCTCATAGTCCTTTGACCTCTGTTTAATCTTTTCCACTCTTTTTTCTCTCTGCCTTTCAGTTTTAGAAGTTTCTATTGATGGATCTTCAAACTTACATTCTTTCCCTGGCCATGTCCAGTCTGATGAGCCCATGAGAGGCATTCTTCATTTCTGTTAATTGTTTTTTATTTTCAGCATTTCCTTTTGATTCTTTCTTAACTGCTGTGGCTTTGCTTACATTACCTCTCTGTTCCTGCTTGCTGACCACTTTTTGTTAGAGTTCTTAGCACATTAATAATAGTTATTTTAAGTTTCTGATAATATTCCAAACCTCTGCCACACCCAAGTCTGCTTCTGATGCTTAGTTTGTTTCTTTTGTCTGTATTTTGCCTCATGGTAAGCCTTGTAGTGTTTTTGGAAAGCCAGGCATGACGTGGTGGGTAAGGGGAATTGAGGTAGTGTGTGGTTTGTGTTTACCTGGCGAGGAGTCGGGCCCCTCAGTGTTTGCTACAGCTGTGGTGTCAGAGGCCAGGTTGCCTCTGGTGTCCTTGTTCTTTATTTCTCTGCTCTCTTTGGGATTCCCTGGAGATTTTTAAAGCAGGGTCTGGGGCTTTCAATTCCTTTACGTGTAACCCCTTGTTACGGAGGAGCGCTGCAATGGGATTTGAGGCTGGGGGGAGGGAGGTGTTCTGTAGTCTTGTGATTAGGGGCCAGTCCTGCGTTGGGTATTTTCTTTTCCCCAGGTTGGCTAGGCTTTGGTGGAATTAGGTTAGGGTCAGCTAAAGCAGTTTTCCCTAAGCTCAGGCCTCTTAAGAAAAACAGAATGTCCTGGGCGTACTTCGAAATGGACAGCTTTCCCTACCCTCCGTGGGAGGCAGGAGGGGCTTTTCCTTCCATCTTCATGGTGAGCATCTGGTAGCTAGGGCTCCTGGAGGTAGAACTCACAAAAGTGTGCTCCTCCCAAAACTGGGGCCTCTTTCATGATGATTATTATTTTGGGAAATTTATTTATTTTTCTTGAAGTATAATTGAAGTATAATTTTGTATAATTAAAGGAAAGTGTTGCAGAGAACTAGAAAGTCTAGTTAAAAGGAATATTCAGGAGATGAGCGTAATAGCCCAATGGGTGAGACAAGATGGAACAAGTGAACTTGAAGACATCAATAGGAATTATTCACGGGCAGAGCAGTTTCCTGTCTTCTTAGAGAATGAGGCCCGTGTGCCTTGTGAGATTAAAGCAGAAGTTTCCCCATACATATAATTGGATTGCCAGAAGAAGAGAACAGAGAGAATGAGACACAAATATTAAAACATTTGTTGAAGATGTAATGTCCAAATATCCTACACCTGATGTAAAACAGAGAGATTCTAAATGAATGCCAGGGGGAAACACACACATACACACAGAAGCCCGTGCCGAAGCCCATCATTATCCGACTGTTGAAACGAGATAAAGAGTGCGTCTTGCAAGCGAGGAGAGAAAAATTGCAAGGCACAGAGGAGGTGTGATGTAACTAGCGGCTGGCTTCCCCTCACCAACAGCGTGGGACGAGGAAGCAGGGCAGTGTGTGTAAAGTGCTGAAAGCAAAGAATAAACTCGATTCACTGTTTTGTTCTTCCACCATCATTCAGTGGAAACATTCTTCAAAATTAAGGTAAAATAAAGACATCTTCCAACAGAGGAAACTGAAAGAATTTGCTGCCAGGAGACCTTTGCTGTAAGAAATGCTGACCTAAGTTATTCAGTCTGAAAGAAAACGCCACTGGGTAGAAAATTGGATCTTTCAAAAAGAATGAAGAACATCAGAAATGGTAACTGTCCTGGGTGTACTTTAAACCCGAAGACAGTGCACCGCAAACACTGAGCCTTGTGCAACGTTAGATGATCGACCTAGATCCTGGGGACCCCAGGACGGAATACAGACTGCGACACATGTGTCTGACCATATTGTGAATGTGTCGCATGTCCACCCCGAGGGGGGTGGGGAAGGCAGGAAGTCAGCTCCGTCACTTTGGTGTTTGCCCCGGATCCCGTCAGTGTCAGGGTGCAAAGAGCTGTGTGTGTGCCCTGGACTCTGGCAGGCACATTCGTGTCTCACGTGGGTGTGGCTTAGCGAGTCTGAGCCTGTTCCCATGTGTGCCAGGGTGGGACAAAGGAGCAGACAAGCTGTAGGTACAGGAAGCCCGTGTTCCTCAGCGTGAGACAGGAAAATGCAAGTAAGTAGGAGAAGAGGCTACACACAGTGAACCCTGAGGTATTGAATGAGAACCAGGCACCGGGAGCTCAGGTTCGTTTTCATATTTGTGCAGAGAGACACAGAGCTAGTGAAGGTGCGCGGACTGTTCAAGAAGAAGAATCGTGGTGTGCGGGCGACTATTTAACAGTGGATCTCCAAAGTCCTGCGGCATAGGGCTGGCCAGGTTCCGTGGTGCTCTGTTCCCGCCATGGCTAGTTTTGAGCTACCAACATGATGTCGCTTAAGCTGCGTTGGGAAGAGAGGAGCATGGTTCACCTCTGGAGCCAGTAACATTGGGGCTGATGCTCTGCTGGAACATAACTGTCTGAGCCACGAAGTTCTCAATAAATTTCAGAGGATTGCGAAAGTACGTAGCATGTTTTCTAATGCAAGTGGATTGTACAAGTAATCAGTGACTGAAGTACATTTGGGAAAATCCCCACATTTTTAGAAATTACACAACGTTCTCTTTGTGTGTGTGGGGTGGCATCAAGAAAGAAATCACAGAAGAAATAACAAAGAACAGAAAGAAGTATATCCAAGTCCATTTATGAGGCCAGTGTTACTCTAATACCAAAATCAGAATGATACGTGCTCATGAGCAAGACTGGTTTGTATATTTACTTTCTTATAAGTCCTACTTTCTTGTAAGAAAGTAAAACTACAGAGGAATCTTCCTCAGGAGCATGTATACAAAATCCTCTACAAAATAATACCAAGTTGAAGCCTGCGTTACATCAAAAGATAGTTCAGCCCGATCAAGTGAATTTTATTCCATGAATTTAAGGATGATTTAGTATTGAAAAATTAATCAAGGTAATTCACTGTAATTACAGAGGGAAAATGAAACCCATATGATCATCTTAAAAGATGCAGAAAACACATTTGGCAAAACTCAACATCTATGCATAAGAAATATTCCTAGAAACCTAGAAATAGAAGGGACCTCCTTTGACCCAATTAACAGTGTCTGAAAAAACCTACAGCCAGTATCATCCTTCACAGCAAAAGACTGATTCCACCCCCACCCCCAAGTTGCTAATGTAAGGAGGGGAGAATGAAATAAAATGAAATAAAATATGAAAGTCACTTACTTTGGAAAGCAAGGACTACAACTCTCTTTACTCAGAGAATACATGACTTTTAAAAAGAAATCTTAATGTATCTACAAAAAAAGCTACTAAAATTAATGAGTGAATTTAGCAAGGTCACAGGATACAAGATCTACCTATAAAAAATTAATTGCATTTTTGTATTTTATAAATAAATAATTATAAATTAAACTTTAGGGATACTATTTTCTAGAGAATACAAAAAAATGAAATAAAGTGAATAAAAAAGATGTTTACATTAAACCCTTGCATACCCACCCATGTACCCCCAGGACAGGAAATACTTAAGAATGGATTAAAGAACGTACGTGCATGATTTGTAGCTGAAAAGGAGAAAATAAATCTGATGGAAATCACAGAAGCCCTACATAAATGGTGAATTGACACCACGTTCACATCATAGAAAGTTCAATGTTGTTGTCAGTCTCTTCCAAACTGACCTGTACATTCACACAGCTCAGTTAAAAGCCCTGCAGGCTTCATTTCCTAAAGTTTATGTGGGAATTCAGAGCACTTCCAAAAACTCTGGGACAAAGTAAACAAGGAGGAATCATACCACCTGATTGCAAGTTTACTGCATAAAGCTACAGAGCTCCAGGGTGGTGGTGGCAGACGGACAGAGCCAAATGGCAAAGGGACGGAGTGTGTGCGTGGCCGCACGGACAAACACGGGTACATGCTGAGTTGCTTTTTGGCAAATTTGCCCAGGCAGTGAGAGCAGGGAGGGATGGGCTTCTCGGCAAATGTGCTAGAATGTGCACGTGTGCGTGCGTATGTGTGTGTAACAGCCCTCCGTGGGAACACTAAATATATAAAAGTTCTTGCGAAAGCATTGATGACAATATTTTGTGACCTTGGGGGTGGACAAAGCTTCATTTCTTAGGGCACAGAAAGGACAAATGATAAGAGAATAAAAATAGATAAGTTTGACCTCACAAAATTTTAAAAAATTGCTTTTCAAAAGATGTCGTGAGAAAATAAAGTGGCCAGTCACACACAGGAAGAAAGTATTTGCAAAACGTAACCCGAAGGTGTAGCTACACTACGGGAAGAAATGTTACAACTCAGGGAAGAAATGTTACAACTCAGGGAAGAAATGTTACAACTCAGGAAAGAAATGTTTAGACTCAGGAAAGAAATGTTTCGACTCAGGAAAGACAGAAACCTCACAGAGGAAGGGCAAACTTTCGAACAGACATTGTAACAAGGAAGACACACCAGTGGACAAGCGCGGGAGAGAATGCCCGCACTGCTGTTCCTTCAGGGACAGGAAGATCCCCACCACGCTGAGATACGCTTTCACACGCTTTCGGAGGGTCGCAATGACAAGGTCTGACTGATCACCCACTGACCCGATGCGAAGGGAGGGAGCCTTGCCTGCGTTGCTGGTGGGAGTGTACTATGCAGAACTTCAGGAAAGAGTTTAGTACTTCTTTTTTTTTTTTTTTTAATAAAGTTAAATACACGCCCAGCATATGGCCCAGCAATCCCACTTCTCAGTGTTTGCTCAAGATCAGTGAAAATCTCTCTCCATGCAGAGACTTGCACACAAATGTCCGCGGAGGAGATTTTTGTAACTGCTCAAGCTGGAAAGAAACCAAGTGTGTCCACCTGCGGAGGAGAGACAAGCCACCGACTCTTCCTCTGGGGGCCTGTACTCTTCAGCAATAAAAGGAGCAACTACAGACATGCACGTCGGCACGGGGGAGCCTCGGGAAGGCGCTGTGTGCTGGGTGAAAACACAAACCAGACACGAGGACTCCCTACCAGATTAGCACGGATCCGTAAAACGTGGGAGAAGCCAAAATTACGGTGTTAGAAAGCGGTGGTTACCTTAGGGGAGGGTTAGGGGACCAGTGTGACTGCAAAGAAGGGAAAGTATTGTGGGGAAGGGTTTGTTCCCTACCGAAATTGTGGTGGTTAAAAAAAAAAATTATTCTCTTCTCAAAACTCACTGAATTGCCCTTTAAATTGGTGACTTTAACTGTATGTAAGTCATGCTTCAACAAAACTAATTAAAGACTATGAAGCAAAATCACCCCAGGGAGCTGGTCATCTGACTCTCCCCGAAGGCCATTAGGGGTCGGTGGCGTCCAGGAGTCCTTCCCGTTGTCCTCGTTCACTCGTCCGGGACACACTTGTCAAACTCCTCCTTGGGCCAGACCTTGAGAAAGGGACAAGTGTCAGCAGCTCAGGGCCCAGTCCTGCTCCCGGGGGTGGTGTAGACACCATGGCGGTCTTGCGCTGTTGGCTCTGGAATCTCGTTCAGGCCCGCAGCTCTCCTTTCTCCCGGGGGAGCCTCTGAGTCAGTGGCCATCGCATTCTGCCCCCCAAACCGTCCTCACTCGAGGCTGTAGAAGGGGTGTGGGAGCCCCAGTGGGTACTGGGGAGTAGGATGTCCCCTTCTGCACCGCCTGTGGTCCCCGTCCATCACATCTTTCACACCCTGTGTCCCAGCCCTGCTCAGAGAGCAGCCGCACGCTAACTTCCTTTTTTTCCCTCTTGGCCGTGGTGCTCCCTGGTCACCGATCACACGTGTGTCTTCGCCTGTCCAGCAGGCTCTCAGCTCTTGGGTGCTCAGCCCTCTCGCTGGAGCAGCTTGCAGGAATTGGAGCGAGGTGAGCTGGGCTGGGGCGGCGCCGGCCCCCCACCACCACACCTCCCCGTTCCCTCGTCCCAGCCCCTGTCGGACCCAGTTCCGCGTTGGTTGGGAAGGTTGCGCCTGCAGGGACCTGACCCACTCGGGGGTGAATGAGAGAAGGAGGAAGAGTGGCTCTCACTCCCTACCCGGAGCCCGGGACACACGCAGGCCGATGTTCCCCACTCTGTACCCGTGGGGCGTCTCTGTGCGTATCAAGGGAGGCCTCAAATGAAATGAGTTCAGTTTGTGTTATCCTGAGTGTTGTCCTCTGGGGAAGAGAGAAATCAGGCCCAGCTGAGCACAAGCGGCCTCAGCAGGATGGTGACGTGTGTGTCCCACAAGCACGTGCAGGACACGGGGCTCGTCACCACGGTCAGGTCCTACATCTGGGAGTCCGAGCCCCAGGTGTGGGCTCAGCATCCTCGGGACCATGGCCAAGGCAAGACGCCGCCCCAGCAGCTCCCAGATAGAGACGCGGGAGGGGACAGATGGCTGTCGGGCGGGACTCCATGCCCTCAGGGCTGGAACCACTGGGCATCCCTGGGCGCCTCCCCAGCCGTACCAGGAGGACATTTCAAGCTGCAGCCCACATCGCCAGACAAGAGACATTTGATCCAGATGTGAGCGTCAGCTTCCAGAATGCGGTTGGCCCACACTCTTATTACCAGGCAGTTTGTGTTCCAAAGACTCCCTTCCTGCAGGCAACTAGGTTTCTGGGCTCTGGGGGCCTTGCCGAGCCCCTCCTATGTGGCCCGCCAGCCTCGGTCCGCAGTGCCGGGGGAGCCTGGTGACCTGGTGCACTCACAGGGCAGCCTGGAGCTTGGAGGGTGGCAGATTTGCCTGCACTACAGATGACCTGAGGGCACCAAACTGTGGTGAATGGGGAACTGGGATAACGGGCCCTCCCCTTAGATATTTCTGGCATCAGGAGGTGACATTAGGATGTCACCTTCCAAAGTCTGCCGAGATGGCTCCAGCATCCATCTCCACAGGTTCAAGCATGATTCAGGTTCACATGAAACCCTCTGAGACCCCTCCCTGTCACTGTGTGCCCTGGGTGTCCTGTCTCCATCCCTAACCCACATCTCCTTCACCACTTAACTGCCAGCCCAGAGGACCTCTGCTAGAAGGCAGCGCTCAGCCTCAATTGGGGAGTGACTGGTGGTGGTGGGGGGGAGGCAGTTCCCGGACCCGCCCCCTCACATTGCTGGCAGGGATCGCCCCGGGGGAGGGCAGAGCTGAGAACCAAGGAGTTCGCTGTGTTCCTGATAGCCCAGACTGTGGTCGTGAAGGCCAATACCACCGGGTCAGAGAAGAGGATATTGTGGGTCTAAAAGGCAAGCCCCAAATAATGAAATGTGGTGATGAGAGCGCGGTTGCCTCCCACCAAGCCAGGTGAGGTTTCCACGTTGGAAGGGGCTGGAAAGCCAGAGGGGAAGTGTGTGGCTCTTTGCTGGTGCACAGGCCAAAGCTCTCCTGTGATTAGGGCCCCACGGAAGGCGGGGCACCGGGGACACAGGCTCGTCCCCCCTTCCCCTGCCCTGCACCAGGCTGAATCCCTTCAGGAGCAGTGCTCAGTGGACCTGGCTCGCTCATGGGGCCAGCGTGCTCCGAGTGTGGCCCGGGCAGGCACCTGAGTGGTTTCTGTGTCACTCACTACAGGAGTAAAACAGGTAGGGACACACCGAGCCCTGAGGGCTGGCAGGCAGGGGGACACATGGTGACCCACAAAAAGTGCCGAGCTCCGGTGGACCCAAGGGGCATGGCCGTGGGTGCAGATGGGTGGGAAGGAGCATGCAGCCCGTGGCCATCAGGGCCCTATCCCACCGCTGCCAGTGAGGGTCAACGCTGGGGTGTAGACCAGGCCCTGCTCCCTGATGCCCAGATGGCGGCCAGGGTGCCTGGAGCCCGGTGGTCTCCGAGAAGAAGGGCACTCCTGGTGCCATGCGGTAGAAGGTCTGAAGACAGTGGGTATTGAATGGGAAGGGAGAAAATTCACTTTGAAATTGGTAAGATTCAGTAATTGCCTAGAAAATGACACTGTGAAGACTGGAGTCTCCTCATGTAGCGAGAAATGCACCCGCCTTCTGTGGCTGTGAGCTGGTTCAATCATCCTAAGTGTCTGATCTCAGCCCACCCCGATTCCCACAACCCCCCCACGTCAGCCCCCCAAGAACTGTGGGTTCAAGGATGCTTCTTGCCACATCTCTGTGCTTCCGAGGGACCTTGGTGCACCTTGCAGCTCACTGCACTGGGTGCTTTCTAGGATCAGGAGGCAGGACAGTGCCGAGATCTGACGTGTGGAAGGAAAGCTCCCTGCCCTGGAGTGGAGTGCCACAGGGCCTCCGGCAGGCACAGGACCCTGGGTGGGGGAGGCCCGGGCAGCTTGCCTTGAGCTCTGAGGCCCTTTCCCTACGGCTGTGGCCGTCGGTGTTGCCTTGGCCAGCAGCTCTCACACTTCAGAACGAGCTGTGGGTTGAATGGGGCAGCGAGGCCCAGCAGGAGGTGATCGAGTGTGGAAACCCACAGATGCGAGGCCCGTGGTGGGGGCAGTGAGATGGTACGCCCACCCCTCTGTGCCAGAGGAAGGGCGAGGAAGTGGCATTTCCCAGCAGAAATGTCTCTAACGGCTCCATTCTAGGATCAGCCCTGCGACCACATGTGATGTTAACCAGTTTTCCTTTCTTGAGACCTCCCGGTGTCAGGCACGGCAGGTGTGTGTGTGTGTGTGCGCGCGGTCACGCGTGTGCACACGCACGTATGTTGTTGTCAACAACCATGTGGAAAAAATGATCTGTTTAATGGAAGAGCTGACATTTTTTCGCCCAGAGTATCTTAAGACATTGTGTGGGCGCCCGGGTGGCTCAGCGCTTCAGCGTCTGACCCTCGGTTTCGGCTCAGGTCGTGATCTCGAGCCCCACGTCGGCCTCCACGCTCAGCGGACAGCCTGCTTGAGATTCTCCCTCTCCGTGTCTCTCTGCGCCTCCCCCTGTTGCGCTCACTCGCTCTCAGATAAGTAACTTAATCTTAACAGAAAGGCACTGCGACATCAGTGTGGTCAGAGGACACGGGGTGAGGTCGTCCAGGATGAGTGGTTTCCAGCCGAGACTGAAGACGAGGCGACCGGCTCGGTGGGCTCACGTGGGCTGTCCTCCTGATAGACGTGGGCGTCCCCAGGTTGCGGCTTCTCACATCCGTCTTCTTTGTCCCGGGGAGCCCCTCCTTCTCCGTTTGCTCTTGTCACAAGCAGCCCGTGGCTCCGTGTTCCAGAACATGCCTCCTGTGTGGCAGGTTCCGGGTTCAGGCGTGGCCCACGTGGCCAGCGAGCGTCACTGTGGGATCCTCCTCAAGGCCGTGAGCAGCAGCAGGATGCCTCGTTGCGCTGTGCCCCACAGACGATCTGTATTTTACAGGTCGGAGGTTTGGGGACACCCCGCATCGGGCAAGCTAATGGGGCCATTTCTTCAAAGGCGTTTGCTCACTCGGTGTCTCCGTGTCACATTCTGGGAATTTTCACGGTGTTTTAAACTTTTCATGATTATTTTAAATTCTGACCTGGGACCAGTGATCGTGGTTCGCTGATGGCTTGGATGGTGGTTAGCATTTTCCAGCAATGTCGTATTTTTAGCCTGAGGTTGTGCATTGTAGTTTTCCTAGAGGGGCTGCTCTTGCACACATAAGAGGCTGCGCACTCTATCATGTGAGCACAACTTCCCAGCGCGCTGGGAAACCAGAACGTCGTGTGACTCGCTTTCTTGAGACGCCTGCTCTGTTGCGGCGGTCTGGAGCTGCACCGCAGGGACCCCCGTGGGCCTGTGGGGCCCGCCGGGGCGCACGTCCTACAGGAGCCTCGCCTGCCTCTCTGTGTCCCAGGGGGCGCCTGGCTAGCTTACGTGGTCACTGACGGGGTGTGTGAGTGTGTGGTGGTAGGAATGTGTGAGTGTGCTTGAGAGCACGTGTGTGATGGTGAGAGTGTGGGACAGTGTGAGTGTGTGGGAGTACAGGAGTGTGTAGGAAGGTGTGCTTGAGAGTAAGCATGTGTGATGTGATACTGAGTAGTGTGTGCGTGTGTGTGTGGGACTGTGAGTGTGCTTGAGAGCAAGCGTGTGTTTGTGTGATACTGAGAGTGAAAGTGTCAGTGTGTGACTGTGTAGGAGTGTGTGCGTGTGCCTGAGGATGAGTGTATGAGTGTGTTAGTGTGTGTGCATGTGCTTGAGCAAGTGTGTGATGGCGAGTGTAGCGGTGGATGTGTAGGAGTGTGTGAGTGTGCCTGAGGATGAGTGTGTGAGTGTGTTAGTGTGTGTGCATGTGCTTGAGCAAGTGTGTGATGGCGAGTGTAGCGGTGGATGTGTAGGAGTGTGTGCGTGTGCCTGAGGATGAGTGTGTGAGTGTGTTAGTGTTTGTGCATGTGCTTGAGCAAGTGTGTGATGGCGAGTGTAGCGGTGGATGTGTAGGAGTGTGTGAGTGTGCCTGAGAGTGAGTGTGTGGTGACGATGGGAGTGTAGGGGTATTGAGTGTGTGGGAGTGTGTGTGAGAGCGTGTGTGACTGACGAGTGTGTGGGAGTGTGTGTGCTACTGATAACGTGTGACAGTATATGAGTGTGAGTGTGTGCGAGTGTGCTTGAGTGAGTGTGTCCGTGTGTGGGTGCGACGGCCGCGGGGAGCAGAGGCGTGTGTGTCCGAGGGAGCCGGAAGCACAGTGAGGCGGGAGTGTCGGGGGTGGGAGCCTTGTGCGTCTGCTTCGGGGCCGGTGCTGTGACCGGAGCTTCCGTACCACGGGCTGGTGAGGACAGACACCGGTCACGTTCGCTGCTGACAGATGAACTTGAGACCTTCCGCCTCTGGGGGAAGGTGAGGCTGGTGCTTGCAGGCTTCAGAGCGGAGGAGGGAAGGGTGAGGGGCTTTGGGGACCTTAGCGGGGACCCTCCCCAGAGGGCGGCCCGGGGAGGAATCGCGTGAGAGGACTGAGGGAGTCACACTCGTCTTCTGTAATGAACAAAACGTGGCTTTGCAATGAGGGGCTCGGGGACTCGCCCCCGCCGTGCGGCGCCAGCCCCCGGTAATTCATGGGTGTGCGTATCAGACAACGGTGGGTCTCCTTGTAAACAGCGGGTCCGATGCCATAACACTGTGGCTGTTGTCCAGCGTGTCATCGTGAACTAACCGAAGGAGCCCGGCGGGACCCAAATGCTGCTTCCACTTAGCTGCCCGCCCCCCAATCTCACCTGGGCGTGGGGGACACTTGTGCTCCGTGGGAGCTGCGGTCAGTCGTCCGAGGTCCGGGTGACGTTGCCCTGGAAGTCGCAGGGGTTCCCGGCAGAGCCAGGCTGGCCCGTCCGGCCCCGGGGCCCCGTGAGCGGCAGCACGGCGTGATGGAAGGCGGCAAGCGGGGGTCGATGCCGGCTTCTCAGAGGAAGGGGCGAGGAAATAAGGCTGGCGTTAGAGCCACCATCGGTAACCCGTCTGGCAGGTTTACTCAGTCTGCGACGCTTCCATCTTCTCTGTGAAAAGTGCTTTCTTCACCCACCGAGAACAGACCTGTCATTCCGAGGCGGGAGGCAGCGCCAGTGGAGGCACAAAGCCCCTGCTCACCCCAGGGACACTTGGGCCCCTGGGCCCCTGGCTTTGGCTCTGGGCTCCTGCAGCCCCACAGCAGCAGGGAGACGGGGGTTCAGGAGACTCACCACCCACATCCCTGGGCTGTCCTAGCAGAGAGAGTGGGGACCATCGTGGATGATGTCTGATTGGATTCTCAGATCTCAAACAGTCACGGTCCCAAGGGGGGCACGCATGTGGGGTGCCCAGGGGTCAGGGCTTAGGAGCAGGGGTTTACTGGGGACAATCCTGGAAAGCAGGCAGGAGGGAGCAGTGAGAGCTAGGCCAGAGCAAGGACCATCTCCAAGGCCCCTACCATGGGTGGGGGCTCCCCCAGGACTCCCGGAGAAGCCCCAGGACAGTCAGCCTAAAGGGCAGGAGGCAGAGGCACTGCATAAGTGGCCGAGGGAAGTCTCAGGGCCAAGGAAGAGCCTCCACATCTCCGGGATGTGCCCATGTGCATGGCATCCATCACCCAGTGAGGGGATGCTGAAGCACAGGTGACCCTGGGAGACAGTCCCCCCAAGGAGACAGGCACCCATGGGACCTGCACACTCGGATGCCCACTGGCTTTGGATTCCATGTCTGAGGAAGAACGTGGAACACGATGCCTGGGGTGTCTGCTCCCCGAAGCCCCGACTTCACTGTGGAGGAACAGTTCACCTCCAAAGCAGATCTGCATTCAAGAGCTGAGAATGACTACTGTGTTTTAATCCTTCAAGGTTAACTAGCTAGCTAACTGTTAACGAGCTAGCTAACTAATGTTAACTAGCCAGTTTCTGCAGGAGTTAAATTCTGTAAAGCCTGAGCAGAATCTTAGAGACCCCGAGAACGGTCTACATGGTCGCCGTCGGTTGACCCAGAACCCTTTACTTAAGAGCCACCTTGCCGATTCATCTTAAACGGAGTTTACTTTCTGATTTTCTCCCAGACCTCACCACCATAAGTGCCTCCTTAAGTGGAACTTCCTCCACTCCAGTACAGAGGATGGCTCGTTTTACAAACCATGTGCCAGGCACAAAACTCGAGAGTGCAGAGAATTATAGCTACAGCACAAGGGTTGTCTCCGTGTTTAGTGGGAATTGCGAGTCGGGTCCTAAGTGAGTAGCTCAGACACGTCCAGGTCAGCACCTGTCATGGGGGCCCTTGGGGGCACAGAGAGGATCTGGGGGTCTCAGCCCTCCTGGGTCTCAGCATCGAGGGGAGCAGCACAGGTGGGGACCAGGTGCTGGGCATACTGAGTTCCCGTGCCCTGTGCCTGGCCCTCGGAGCCCAGGAAACCAGAGGGGACTTTACCAATAGCCCGAGAAAGAGCCTTCATCTGCTGGATCAGGTGTGTTCTCAGTTCCCTTTAATGAGCTCATGTCAGTGAAGCACTTTGTAAACGAAATCTCCACACGGGGGCTGGTGTCACAGAGCCCATTCCACTGGCAAATGTTCCCCCGGGACTTTTGAAGGTTCTGCACAGTGTGGGGTCTGGAGTTAGAGATGTGGCCAAGTCAGGTTTCCATACCTTGGGAACACACAGCAGGGAGACCCTCAAGGAGACCAGGGGCTGGGGGGGACTTGGGGGGATCCCGGCGGCAGACCCACCTGGCTAGGTGGAGCAGCCCCTGGCCTGGCCGTGAGGAGCTGGAGGGACGCCCTTTGGAGGAAGCTAGGGCTCGTGCGTGGGGCTGCGCACGTAGAGACGCCGTTGCAGGGTGAGACGGGATGAGGAGGGGATGACCATGTGTTGGTTATGCAGATGTTTGCTAGAGAAATTGCTCATTTCTCAGGCCGGGCTGGGTACCGGGGCTCAGCCAGGAGAGTCAGGCTGCACGGTGCTGGGGTGCCCAGGGGCTCTGCCCCTCCTGGAAGCCGAGGGGTCGTGGGGAAGCCCCGCCTCCTGCAGCACATGCTCCAGGGGCAAGTCCTAGCACATGCCACGGAAGACCTGCCCCAAGGGGCCCCGTGGGGAGAAAGTGTTCCAGGTTAGAACACAATCACATTTCCCTCCCTTCTGGTTCCCAGCTTCAGCTACAGACCAGGAGCTCTGTCCTGGGGAGCACAGACTGGGAGAGGTGGGGGGGGGCTGTTCCCAGACGTGCCCAGACCCCTGCCCTTCCTTGTTCTGTGCACACAGCTGCTCCTCTCCCCACATGTGTGCAGTTCTTGAGCGTGTCAGTCAGGCGTCTCCGGAGAAGCAGAATGGACAGGATGTGAATATACACATGTATACACTTCTCTATGTATATAGTACGTAATATACGAGAATAACAACTAGTATAATATATGTGATAAGATCATATGAAACAACATATATAATGTTAATGTGTAATTAATGTGTAACACAAAATACGTACTTTAAAATAGATGTTTTTATTTATTTGTTTAGGAATTGGGTCACGTGATTACCGGAGCCGGCGAGTCCAAAATCTGCAGGTCGAGGACCCAGCGAGGATCGAGTCCAAAGAGGGTCTGCTGCAGACTCCGCTCTGGCTCTGGGAAGGTCAGTCTTTTGTTCTATTCAGGCCTCCATGTGACTGGATGAGGCCCACCTACCTGAAGGAGGGCCTTCTGCTCCTCAATGTCATTCAAAACAGCCCAAAGACAAAAAGTGACAAAAGACCCCCCCCCAAAAAAAAAAAGTGACGTTTGCCCGTATGGGGGCAGCACGGGGCAGGTGAATTGCATGTAGGGCTAATCGTCCCGTGAGGAACTCTAACGGGAGCTTAGGGCACCGGCCTTGAGCATAATGTCACCTGACACCCACACCCTTCTGCAGGCTGAGCTCCAGCTGTGGGCATGGGGGGAGGGTCTGCTGGGAGGGTGCTGGGACGGTCTTTGCAGGTCCCCAGAGCCGAAGGTACCCCCTGGGACGTCTCAGGGGACGAAGGGGGACATTGACTTCTTCACCTTGTGGGTCTGCTGAGTTCCAGAAAAAAACTGAAATCCCAACACAGGTGGCCACGGAAGGAAGTGATTCCAGGGCCTCCCTGCTGTGAAGGCACCGGGACGGATGTTGCCTGAACCAGGGTCCTCCTGCGACCGAGGCCGCCTGCTGAGCCACTGACGTGGGCCCTGTAGTACTGGAGACACAGGTAGGCTGTACCCAGGGCATTTGTGCCTTGGAAGGTCTTGGCAGGGTCCAGACGGGGATGGCCCATGTGAGCCGGGGATGTGGACCCAAGGCCAATTCAGCAGGTGGCCTGATGCTGTTGGACACGTGTGGCGTGCAGATGGGCTGTGTCTCTCCACGTTGTCCCATTGCCTGCCTGGGGACTTTGGACGGGTCCTCCCACCTTGCCTTTACCTATCGCTATAGGGGCTGAAACACACACAGGGTTCTTCAGCTGAGCTCGATTTGATTAAAAAGTGTTTATTGCGCTTCTCTGATGGGTAAGGTAGTGTCCCTAGTGGCTGAGCTATTTGCAAATTCTTATATAATCACTCTAAATGCAGACTGATCATCAAGGAGAAAGAGGGACCTCCTTTGCATATCCTGCTCCAAGGTGGTAGCTGGTAGACACAGGGCATTGGACGGTTTGAAGGAAGTTTCCGCCCCCGCCCCCACCACCGCCCCAGTGGGCTTCTTCCTTCAGGGGCTGGCAGGTGTTTGCTGCCAACCCCACCTGAACCTCTTCATCACTTTCCCTGGAAATGTGATGCCTTTGCCCCGCCCCGTCAGGTCCGGGGGCAGATGTTCTATGGCCCCTGCCCCTTACGGCATTTTCTGCACCGCCTGGCTTCTCGGGCACGCTAGCCAACGCTCTCCTGTCAGGGGTCCCCACACACGCCAGGAAGCATGGGGGAAATGCTTTGGAAAGGAATGACGCGATTCTCTGCCAGAGGACATCCTGTGTGGGCCAAAAGCTTGTGTTTTTCCACGAGGTAAGAGGAGTTAGTGGTTCACAAATAGCCATCTGTATCCATCTTCAAAATGAAAAGGCAGATGCTTCTTAAAAGCAGGGTCTTTGGGGTCAGACAGTTCGGAAAGTGAGCACAGCTCCCACCTTGCTGAGGTTTCTGACCCCGAGTAAGTTCCGCGAGGCCTCCTCGCAGGCGGAGGTCGACCCGCGGACTCTCAGGGTGCCGGAAGGGTGCAGCGGCTCAGGCTCTGGAAGGCTGGGCTGGAGCAGCTCGTGTAGATGAGTCCACGGTGCTATCTTCCGACCCCAGGGTTCTGGGCCAGTTTAAACATCTGTAGGTATTGATTTGGCTCTTCTTTCCCGGGGCCGAGGATGGGTGGTCCCGAGCCAACATGGAGGCTTTGGGCACGGACAGGCCCCATGGCGTCCTCTGGGCCAACGACGAGATCCTTCCTCTCTGAGCCACCGGAACCAGGGCAGCAGGAATGAGCAGGACGCTCTTCCTGTGGAACTCTTTGGGGGATGACCCAGCAGGTCTCTGTGGAGGTATCAGCTGTAAACCCCACACGGGGAAAAGCCAGCGAGAGCCTACCCGAGGCCGCCACGTTTTCTCGGGTTGGGTCTGACCATCCCAGCGTCTGTCCACCGCCTCCTCCTCAGTGGGCTCCGTGAGGCTGGCTGTGGCCGACGGCTCCAGACCTGCTTTGGCTTGGGTCGTCCTGTGGGTCAGACCAGGTGAGAGACAGGGCTCAGAACTCATGAAACAGACAAAATAGTGAGCTGAGTCTGGTGATTCCCGTGGTATAAGTTTCTTGATTAAGTTTTGCGAGACTAAGACAATGATGTCCTTCAGCAGTGAGGTCTTTCCTATGTCCTCCTTCAAAGGGAAAGGCTGCCTTGTGGGTCCTACGTGCAGGTGTCACAGGTTAGGGGTGAGACGGTGAGAGCCAAGGGCTTCCAAACCAGAGGGGGACATCGCTGAGGCTAGATCAGAATCGCGTCTGTCTGCCGCCTCTCTGCCCGCTCTGCCCGGTGTTCCAGAGCCGAGGGGCTGTGCCACCTTCCAAGCATGCTGGCTACAGGGGAGAACTGGGTCAGAAAATGATAGGGTCTATTGTGAGGAAGAGTTAATTCACACTAGGACTTTTTCTGTTAAAATTGCTTTTATTAAAGTAGAACTGTATTAATTACTTGTAGAAATTAAAAAAAAAAAAAGAAAAAGAACACAGAAACAATCGAAACCATTTAAGCTGGCTTGGTTTGCGTGGTCTCTTTCCTTCTGCGCGATAGGAGCCATCTGGATGACCTCGGAGGGCAATCCTGGGGCACATTATAGCCCCAGGGAGGAAACCACGGTACCTGTTCACTGTCTCATCCCTGGGGGCACAGAGCAGGCCCCCACCCTGTGAATGAGTGAAAAAAACTGGTGGGTAAAATGGAGAACACTTCCGTCCCCTGTCCCTTTCCCCTGGGCCCAGTTCCTCCCACTCCCTAGTCACAGGTTTTGTCTTCTGTGTTGCTTTGCCTGGAGACGTGAGTTAAAGCAGACGGCGCCGATCGTGGTAATTAAATTATCTGTAGCCTCGCGGTGATTGCTCTTGGAGGCAACAAGCAGATTCGTTATGAGGAGCTAAAAGCCCTTTTCCACTTTGATGTGAACCTCTTCGTTGACATGAGAAATGTGATTGGGATTCGGATGTAGTTATTCACCAAGAATCTCCAATTTAAGAAAATGTTAAGTTAATTTGCAACTCTAATGTCAAAGATCCACAAGGAAAATGGATGCTTTAAAAAATTCTGAAATAGCATTATTATTGAAAATAAAACTGTCCCTTTTTGCTTCGTATTGAGAAAAATTCTCCCATTTTATAAAATTAGTGAAGGCAGCATAGTGACTTCCCAGAATCCAAGGACCATGGGTCTGTTCTAATCATGCAATATTGATGAGACCATCTGGGATGCCAAGGAAGACAACGTCTGTGCAGCGAGAGGGATGTCTGGGAGGTTCCATCGTCGCTGAGAAAAGGAAGGAGAATTGGCAGGACAGGGACGGAGCCGCGGTGACTCTGCCGGTGTGACTGGTCGCTTCTGGTGCCCGGAGGGCTGTGACAGGGCAGCCAGGACCGTGAAGGGACCTTTCTTGAGAGAGTGCATGGCGCTTCGGACAATGAGATAGATGAACGCTTCCATCTGGGAAATGCTTTACTGAATACGAAATGAATGACGCCCAAGACAGCGAATGAGCCGGCTCTGCGGCCGCCAAGCCCCCGTCCTCCTCCGTCATCCCACCCTCTGAACCCGGACCTGTCTCACGCCCCCCTGTGGGTCTGCTAGCAGAGGGACTCACCTGACATGAGGAGGACAGTCAGGGCAGAGAAGAGGCCCCAGGAAGCAAGGAGAGACAGCGTGCTGCCCGCTGCCCTTGGAGGGGCTCAGGCGAGCCCACTCGGAGCCGTCAGGCTGGGAGTCGGGCGGGACGTGGGAAGCAGATGGGGATCTGGGGTGCTAGGAGGGCAGGGCCGGTGTCGGGCTGCCGGAAGGTTCAGTTTCCAGATGAGCAACGTCCGTATTTTAGGACGATTTCTTGGGATGTACTAACACTAAAAAAAATACCCCTGCTTGTTCTCTCAGATTAAAAAATAAAGTCTTAAAAAAAAAAAAAAAGGAAAGAACGCTAAAGTACAGAGAAGCTGAGGAGTGGCCCAGAGCCGCACAGCTGGGAAGTCGATGAGGCAAGATTCAAGTCCGAGCCAGCTGTCCCCGGAGTCGACCCCCGACCCCCTGTGTGTCGCCCGATCGCACTGGGTTCCTGAAGACAAAAAGTCCCTGGGGGCTCTTGGGAGCTTACAGGTGAGCAGGATAGACAGATCATAGCAGGTGGGGGTACAGAGAAGGCTCTGGAAGCCTGCAGGATTGGGGGGGGTTCTTGGGGAAGATGTATTTATTGTGAGACTTGAAGGCTGGTCGGGAGGGGAGACAGTCAAAGACATTCTAGACAGACTGACCTGGGCAGAGCCCTGAGGGGTAAGGAGACCCCTCCAGGAATAGGAGCAGCTGCATAATTTATGGGGTTCAGTACAAAATACAGAGGTGGAGTCCCTGTTCACAACTTGTTAGGAATTTAAGGATGGCGACAGGAAGGCCTGGAGCCAAGCCCAGAGCTGCGTCCTGTCCAGAGGTAAAGCACCAGTTGGTGTACATGAGACGAAGGAGGTCGTAGGCAGGCAGGGTGCTGAGCCGAGCCGGGGGCCATGTGGAGATGCCAGACTTTAGTCCAAGGGCCACTGGAATTCATGGGGTCTCCGGATGGGTGGAGATGTGATCAGACTGGCATTTTCAGGGAATTCGCTGGCTGCTGTGTGGAACATGGGTTGGGTGGGCTGCTGGCGACTGTTGTGACAGCCATCGCCGCTGCTTGGGGAAGCGCGTCGATGGCTTGTCTGGGTGGGTTGGGGTCCTTGGGACACAGGGGTGGGCCATGTGGGAGTTCCTTGGGAGAGGCTGTGTTGTCAGGGGAGTGAGGGGAGGGGAACCATGCAGATTTCCAGGGAGGTGGCTTGTGCCAGAGAAATGATGGGGAGAGAGCTGGGGACGGGAGTCAGGGAGGACTCGAGAGGCCCTCAGCTCACCCACGTCCCTGCATTGGAGGAAGTGGCTGCAGATAGGGGTCTGAGCTCAGACACGTGCTTGGGGCTGGATGTGCTTACGTGCGTGGAAACTGTGGGTACAGAGCTGGTGACCGCCCCCGGCAGAGAAGGCAGGCAAGAAGGAGAGCAGGCCTGGAGCCCTTCGATCTCTGGCTGATGGAGATGGGCTGGCAAAGGAGGCTGGGAGGGGGAAGCCAGGGAGAGAGCAAACCAGGGACTCTCTATTTGTGAATGACTTGTGTTGCCAAGTGCTGGAAGCAAGAAATGAGCAAAGAGCAGTGCAGTCCCAGATGAAAAAGCTTTGCTCCTTGGACATGTTCCAGATTCAGAACGGATGTGTTAGAAGTCCGGGTGGATGTGGCAAGGGGCTGGCCACGTCGGACTCCCTGCCTCCGGCTTACCTCTGAACTTGTGGGAGTCGGTTGAGCGGCTCCAGCGGTCTTTTCCCTCTTGCTCCTGCTGGTACGAGGCAGGGTTGCGTGTCCAGACCAGAGGTTCTAAGCAGAGGACTTGTGTGCCATTGCTGGGCTGGAATGTTCGAGGGCCGGGGTGAGACCCCTCTGTCCCCTCCGAGATGGACTCTGCTCCACTGGTTCCATCTGGATTGAGGACCAGGCAGATGACTATCCAAGTTATTAATAAACACTCACGGGCCTAGGAGAAGAGAGAGGAACGATGCTCGTGTTAGAAACTACGGAGGAGAAGTCACGCCCAGCAAGCATACTGGACCCACTAAGCCGTGTGCAGTGGCTCTCTTCCACAGCAGAAGGGGCTGCCTGCACCTGAGGCTTTAGTCTTGGGGCTGAGTTTCCAGGGATGCGCACCAGAAGGACCTACAGCCGCAGTCACGCGGGGACGCTAACAACGCTGGAACACGGGTGGGGGAGGTGTGTGCCAGAGACGTGGAGGAAAGTGTAGCTCTGAAAATTCTCTTCTGGAAACTCTCAGGCTGGAGAGGTGGGAGGAGAGGGACGGCAGCACGGGCGCGGGGCTCGTGGAGGTCTAGGAAGGACTCACTAGACTCTACCGCACCGTTAGTGGCAATAAAAGCGACGCTTGAAGTGAAGAGGGAGAGGGGGTCCCGGGCCGAGCACTGAACTGGCCATACAGAAGAAAAGCTTCGGGGCTCTTTCAGAATCCAGAGGGAAAGGAGAATTATATATTCAAACTAACTGACCACAACCAAGGGTTTATTTTCAAAAATAAAAAGTTGATTCAATAATAGAGAACTGATCAATGCAATTCGTTACATCAGGAGGGCAAAATTCATCATTTCAGAAGAAAAATCATGAAATTAGGTCGTGAAAGATAGAAAGGTCTTTGGGTAAAATTACAGTTCTGTTTATGAAAACAACAGTATCCCACGAGTGATGTGATTCCGAACATCCTTGCAGAGACGCGGGACTCGGGCAGGCCGCCTCCTGCGGTCAGCGCCGAAGCAGCAGAGGAATTCGCACGGGACCGCAGCGGCCCCCGGCCGCCGGCCGCTCTGCTTCCCCAAAGGCGGACCCCTCCTTAGGGAGCAGGAGTGGTGGGGGCACTTCTGCGAGCCAGCCCTCACTTTCCTTGCCACAGGAAGAGGAAGACCTGTCAGAATGGGAGGGGCACGAGCCTCGCTCTTCCTGACGGTGCGAGAGCGCGAATGTGGCTTCTCCCACGTGGACCTTCCTCTGGGCGCTACTCTCTCTGCTCAGATCTGCCCTCGGTTCAGGGCAATCTCTGCCTCTTCCGTCAGGATGTTCTGCCCGACACCTTGCTCCCTACTGTTTTTCTTGGTTCTGCCTGTTTAGGTTTTGTGGGCTGGAGTCTGTAGGTAAGAAGGGAGGAGCGTGAGACTCAGGGACCAAGTCCGCGCTGACCCTCCACCACCTTGGTGCCCAGCACGGTGCCAGTGGGATGCTTCCTCAAGCATAGCTTTTGTGAATCGGTGATGCACTCATGGAGAGGGGCTGCTGGTGTGGCTGTGATGTGTGGTGTCCCTGGGTGGGAGGCTGGTCTTCCCAGGAAGCTGGGGATTGAGTGAAGCTGGGATTTGTGCTGCGGCCCCAGTGGGAGAGGAACCAGGGAGCTCGAATTGCAGCCGTGGGCTCAGACTTGGGCGACCTCGAATGCAGTGCAGGTCAGCCAAAGCCCTGGAGACCCGAACACTGAGAAGAGGCAATTTTGGGGGGAAGAAGCCCATGACAGAGGTCAGAAACCCCAGAAACATAGGGCAACCTTCAAAAGGCCATGGGCTTCTCAGAGAGGAAAACACAGGACAAGTCGCTCACAGCCTTGACCGATGATTTCCCCCGGCTGAGTTGAAGTTCACAGGTTGTTACCTCCAGACAACAGGCACGCACTGGCTGGCATTCAGACGAGTCAAAAGCCTTTTAAGTTTTTTCCATTTTTTTCTCATGTGTTCTCTGCCTTCTTTCCTCGAGCTAATGCTGAGTGTCTGCATCCAGCCACCCTGTAACCTGCTCAGGTTCTAGATTGAACGGGGGGCAGGCACCTGCCATACACCTGGTGATCTGGCCATCTTCTCTCAAACTCGGGGGAAAGAAGAATTCAGCGGGAGGAGGCGTGAGGGAGCTTCCTGTGTCCCCGCGGAAGCCAGTGCCGCAGGGTCCACTGGCAGGAAGGGGACTGGGATCTGCACAAGGCAGGACCCTCTGATCAGACCAAGGAGGAAAAGGGTCAGCTTGAGAGTTAAATCTCTTCAGACTTTCATATACACAGGGAAAGAGTTTTGATTTTCCGAATTTCATAACGGAAGAGAATGCACAAATTAGGAACATGCTGACACCATTTTTATGTTACTACATATGTTTTGGGGAATTTTATGTTGGCCCTGAGTCTCATTATCTAATCATTGAAGAATTCTGGGTCCACAGTGCTGGGTGTGATTAAACAGAACATTCACACTTGTTTTGTGGGGTGAGGTGTGAGCTTGAACTTGGAGTCATTTTATCTGGCGCCTTGTTCCAGTATCTCAGAGGTTCCTGGGGCCAAAGGTGGAGATGTCACTCAGCAGTCCTGGGTGGAAATGTGCGAGCCAGGTGAGAGATGGCACACACCTCCGGTCGCCTCCTGGTGTGGGCCGAATGTTTATGTCCTTCTCCCACCCCATCATATATCGAAGCCCTAACCCCAATATTATGGAATGAGGAGGTGGGGCCTTTGGGAGATGATGAAGGGCACATGAGGTCATGAGGCTAGAGCCTGCATGATAGGATTAGTGCCCTCGAAAGGAGAGAAATACCAGAGCTTGCTGTCTTTGCCATGTGAGGTCACAGTGGGCAGGGGCCCTCACCAAGAGCAGAATCTTCTGGAACCTTGATCTTGAACTTCTCAGTCTCCAGAACTGTGAGAAATAAGTGTCCATTGCGGAAGCCACCCAGTCTGTGGCACTTCGTTATGGCAGCCCAAGCTGGCTAAGACACCTTCTCTCCAGAGACAGCTACTACCCAGAGGTCGACAGACTAGGGAGTAAAGCCAACAGATCAGAAGAAGGAGAGCCTAGGCTTCTGAGGTGGGCTCATTGGTGTTTCTTGTTTGAAGAGCACCTCTCCGACACGGTTTTCTGATGGAGAGATTGGAGAGCTCACCTACGGCTTCCACCTCCCCTGATGGTCTCATGCCTCCCCCGTGACTGGGGATTATGCCTATGAGTGTTTGAAGGTTCTCACCTATAAACCTCTTCCATTCAATCCCGCCTTGAGTGTCCCTCAGGTTCCTTCCATGCGTCCCTGACCCCGATAGCAACGCATGCTGGTGTCAGCCTTTCTTCCTCACTCAAGGGAACAGACGCGCGGCTGTCAAAGGACAGATGTCGTCCGGCTCTGAACCTCCCACCTGACAGTGGGCACCGTTCTCCTGAGCTGTCCACAGACAGATGCTCTTGTCTCTGCGACTCTGACTCAGTCCCGAGGACAGATGGAACTCAGGCCGTCTTGGGGGCTCTGCAGGAACAGGGGCTGAGTGAAGCAATGCTTGTTGAGCTGGAACTGGGGAATTACCAAAGAAGAGCGGACAATTCCTAACCTCTGGAATAGCTCTTCTGATGTGCAAATGGAGCCCGAGTCTAGACTCTCCAAAGCAAATCGTCTGCATGCTTCACTGGTTTCTAGAATGCTTAGGGGGGCTGAGAGGTGCTTGATGGAGAAAAAAAATGTTAACATTGAATATGAATGCCTGTTACATTTGCTGAAATTTAACATGTGTTTAGAGTGGGAGACTGAAAAAAATCACAAGGGCTAAAATAAATAAGAAAATAAAATAGATGGCCTATGATGGTACTGCCCAGGAGTATGTACTACGAACACTTTGAGGTGAGCCATTTTAGCCTATTTTTGTGGCTATGATTTTATTACATTTTTATATAAAGATGGTGTGTGATGACATGTCTGCTTTTTAGATGGGGCAGAAGATACACCAGGAAAATACTAACACAAAGAAAGCCCCTGTGGCTATTTTATCAATATACTAAATTAAACTGCATTTTTTACACCGGCAAAAAACATTCAGAAAATATATGTAAATTCCTTGATACTTATCAAGGAATACATCTAAAGGAGATGTGTAAGAAAAAAAAAAATCAAAATGTGCTTAAAGAGTCATTGAAGAAGACCTAAGTAAATGGAGAGATTGTGCCAAGTGCATGCAAGGAGACACAATGTCATAAAAAATTCCCAGAAAATGAATTTATAGATTTAGTGCATTGTGATTTTTTTCTTGTGTCAAGTAGTATTCTCATATATTATGATTTTAGTGAATTCTTTAAAGAGTTCTATGGTGTGGACATGCTGTAATTTACTTAGGCTCCCTCTAATTGCTTGACATTTGGATATTTTCTGTTTTTCATTAATGTAAAATGCACTGTTTTGAAAACCATTGAATACAGTTTATCAAATGTATTTCTTTTTTAAAATTATGTTCACTTAGCCAACATTTCTAATTATTTACTTGGTGTACATTTTTGGAAGTGAGATTGCTAACCCAAAAGACACAGACATTTTTAGTTTTTTTCCCCCCAATTTGCCCCCCAGAATACTTTGCTCAGTTTTCACTCTTCCTCCAAACTTCCCTATTTCATCACGTCCTAACTGTGGGGCCGTCATGGCATTAATTTTGCATAA